>JAWWEM010050424.1:0-11540 GCA_035582935.1 Ormyrus thymus
TATTTGATTCAGAATGAGCTATATTTTTAATATATAGATAGTATAAACTATTATTAATTTAAATTTCTATTTTAGAGATCATTTAGAACCATGGCAACGATGGGTATAGAACCCCCTTAAAAAAATATGTTAAATGAAACCTTCAATGCCCTCTACGATGTAAATTTCAACGAAATCTTTTGAAAACTTTGGTGGAATCTTTGACTGAAAAAATTCTGCAAAGTTTCAAGAAACTTTCCTGCAACCTTTCACTGAAAGATTTCTGCAAGGTTTGAAAGAACTTTGCTACAAGATTACACGAAGTTATTGAAAGGTTTCTTGAAACATTTCACAAGGAAAGTTGACGCGGATATATAAATATTGCTGGAACCTTTTACTGAAAGGTTTCTGCAAGGTTTCAAAAAACTTTGCTGGAACCTTTTACTGAAGGGTTTCTGCAAGGTTTGATAGAACTTTGCTACAAGATTACACGAAACTTTATGAAAAGGTTACTTGAAACATTTCACAAGGAAAGTTGACGCGGACATATAAACATTGCTGCAACCTTTCGCTGAAAGATTCCTGCAAGGTTTCAAACCTTCCCTGCAACCTTGCAGCTACCTTGCAGCAACCTTTCTTGCTGTGTGGGCTGGAAGAAAGTGAACCGAAGGTTGACCAAAAGTGAATCAGAAGTTAATAAAAATTAGGGCATTTAAAGAAAATCAAAATTTAAGGGGTATCCCACGTTAAAATAGGCGAAATGCCACTATTTCTAAATTCAAAATCTAAGTTCATATATCAATAGATACATAAAAAATATAATGTTTCGGCAATTAAAACCTCCCTTTTACCCCCTCCTCCTTTGGAAACCTTAAATAACCATTTTTTTCACATATTACTTTTTTCTCGAAAACTATACGGTTGAGACATCTGTAAAAAATGGAGCATACAGAAAAATGACAAAGAAGGCTAAAAAATTTTTTTATTATACATATGCTTCATAAACAGTGCCCAAAAAAAATATTTTTACTTGAAATTCGCTCGAGTTTTTTAACCACAGTACCTGCAAGCCTAAAACTTTGTGCAGAAAGTTAATTTTTGAAAAATTATTCGCATAAATTTTTTCAGAATTTTCGGTTTGTTGCGCTACCTTCAAAAATGCGAAAAAACTGCTTTTTTAAGCGATTTTTGGCCTCCGCCGTCTTACTAGTGATATTTATGATAAAACAAATAGCACCATCGTATTCTATGGGAAAAATCTACAAAAAAATGTAAAATACTTGCTACTAACTTTTTTCCGGCTAAACAATCGAAAATAAGGACGGAGAAAGCGACTCCACGAGGCATATATGAAGGCTTTATTTATCTATGATTTGCGAATACTTTGCTTAAAAATTAGTTGCAATTATTATATATATTATTCATGTATTTTTTTCCTTAGTATACGATGGTGCGATCAGTTTCGAGTTGTTGCGCTATATTTAAATATGCAAAAATACTACATTACGATACAAGTGTCTCAAATAATAGTCATACCAGGATACGCCATTTAAGACACGCGTATCGTATACAGTTTTATAGCATGTGCGGCGTGGATTTTTGGTGATTAGTTTTTATCTTTACTATAATATATAACCTGTATCGTATTAAGATGGGGATTGAATTATAAATCAAACTTAAATAATTTTCGAAGACTTTCAAACTTTATTATAAAGAAAACGTGACGTTACCTAAGGTGGAGTCAGAGATCAAAAGGCTCCCCGGGCTTCGACGCGCGCGCTTTTAAGGGTAGGGTACAGTAAGAAAAAAAATTCTTTATTTTAAATTTTACATTTGTAGAAATGTAACTTAATTACATAAAAATTAAGAAAGAAAAAAATTTTCAGCTAATTTCAATCAAATTTGAAAGAGTTTTGCTTTAAAAAGTCATTCAAAAAGGGGTTTACTGAAAATGTCTCCTGCAAAACACAATTTTAGATATCACCAAAAAACTGACATTTTTTTCATACGGAGTGCCAAAACCACAACTTTACCCCAGGCTTTTGTTCGTATACTCGAAAATGCAAGTTAAAGACCTTTTTGAGTCAACGAAACATCAAAAAGTCTCAGCTTTTGAGGAGATAGATATATTGTCTCAGCTTTTGAGGAGATAGATATATTCCTACGTATTTTTCATCGCTGAATCCGAATCTGAAGTCATATTATGGGATACATGATCAATTTTTCTAGAAAAATGCAAAAAAACATGATTTTTTGAATCTGAATTCTACGAATCAAAATACATCGAAAACCGTAGTCCTTATGTTTTTTTTTTCAATAAAATTTAAACCACTGCGGGTTTTCAAAAACTGTTAAAGCGCATAAAAGCCATAGCTATTGACACTGCAAAGAATTGATGCGTTGAATTGCAATGTGTATACATGCATACATATACGTACTTTTTTGTAGTAGATGAATATATTTTGATCTTCCAAGGACTGTAACCTTGACCTTGGTAAAAATTGTCGAGGTCGTTTGACGGTTAAGGAACATACATTAACGGAAACATACTTTTTTATTGCGGGACTCGAAAGAAGTAAAAATTTACTTCCAAAACCATAATTCTTAGTTTTTTATTGTGATCTTCACATGTTCCTGAAGAAAAGTACAAACTAACTTAGATGAATTTTAAACACATTTTGAAACCTACGCTGAAGTATCAAATTACTTTCCGTTTACGTATACGTTTCTCTTCGAATGATCGGTGTAACGGATTCCTACAACGCTTTTTTCCTGTTGATTCCGTTTCCCTTTTCATCATGCAGCAGTAGTCCGCCAACATATGCCCCACTGACCTTGAAATCGAAGTTCAAATTCCTTTAAATCCTGGTGAAACCTCTTTCCTTGCTCTTCACTGAAATCTCCGTTATTTTCTGGGAATTGATCAACATGTGAATCAAGGAAATGAAGTTTCAAGTTCATTAAGTATCCTAATTTTTGAATGTTTTGTACCATTCTTGCAACAATGTTTTTGTAATCCGCAGCTTTCGTATTACCTAAAAATTTTGTTGCTACTTCTTTGAAATTTGTCCATGCTGCTGTCTCAGTTTCATTCATGGTTGCATCAAATTTTGTATCTTTAAATAAACTGCGGATTTCAGGACTATCGAAAATACCTGCACTCAACTTAGCATCAGTTTTGTGACTAAATACTTTTCCCAAATACTTATAGCATTGGCCTTCCTTATCTGAAGCTTTAACATAGTGTTTTATCAAACCAAGTTTTATGTGTAACGGAGGTATCAAAATTTTCGCAGGATTAACGAGTGAATCTTTCACAATATTCTGTTTTCCAGGAACAAAACATGTTTGTGTTGGCCAAATTTTGTTTTTATAGTGACTGTTTCTGTCCCTGCTGTCAAAAGTACACAGAAAACATGGATACTTCGTTAATTCCGATTGTTGTCCAAATAACATGGAAAAAATTTTTAAGTCTTCACATATTTGCCACTGATGTTCTTCATACTTTAATTTTTTGAAAACCATTTCAAGATTTGAATATGCTTCTGTTAGCACAGTTGAATGTGCTAACGGAATAGGAGCGAATTTGTTTTTATTGTTAAGAAGGACGGCTTTTAGACTGCGTTTTGATGAATCAATGAATAACTTCTAATTCTCAGGTTTGTATACATTTGGTTTAAGTTCATCAATAAGTCCTTTCACATTTATGCAGTACACAAGATCTGAATCTTTCTTAAAATATTTGCGAAAGTTTTCCTCTCTGTTTCGATAGATAGTTACTTTAGTACCCTTCATCAACATATTCCTACTTTTTAATTCCGAAGGTATAAACTCAGATTGTTCTTTTGATGGACCACTTTTTCGAAACAGATCATTAAGATCTTTTTAATCAAATTTCTGAACATTTCCCTCATTACCGGTAGGAATATATTCCTCATCACTTGGCGTACTATTTTCCTCTTCCATCTTGGATTCGCTTGAAGTCATCTCATGTAATGTGTTTTCATCCGTATCGTTGTCTCTCTCATTGATATGCTTCTTCAGTTTACTTTTCGAATTTGCATCAACTTGCAAGGAATCAAATCCTGTAGTGAACTGTCTCGTGATTTGGCTTCTTCTAGACCTTCTATAAAAATATTGTCTGGAAGCTGAACGCTTTCAACTGAAGGATAAACTATTTTATGTGTATGTATGTTATTTGCACCTTCTACTTTTGTTAAATAGAAATAGCTGTCGTGTTCATTGCACGGCTCTTTCCATAATGTTGGATTTGTAAACTTTAGTTTTGTGTTATCCTGATTTGTTTGGGAACGGTTGATCATGTATCATATAACACGCGCTACAGATGATACGAGGCACCCAATTTTTATCTTGTTGTGAAATTTCGATATCAAAACATGACTTGTATAAATCGAAAATTCTGTCAGTTATTTTCCTTTTGTTCTTCTTCCCAACGTATTGTGAACAAGTATAACAAAAGTTATCCGGAATTCCGGTGCATGTGTGAAAATTGTATTGATTGCTGGATGTGCCAGCACAGTTTACTGTAGGTTGGGAAGTTGATATTCTCCATAGTATAATGCAAAACCCCGCACACTAGGAATCCTGTTCCGATCGCAGGTGAGTCCGCTGTCCTAGGGGTGACAACTCTCATACCTCCCCAGGTCTAAGTAAGAGAGCTTTTCGACTTTGACTAGCGCTCCCCTGTAGGACAGCGCACCTTCACTGGCTTCATTACCGTGAAGGGCTACCGGGCGAATCATTCTACACATCCCATTTTCAGGGCAGTTGTTATCGTGATCAGCACACTTCACAGCAGCAAGTTTTCGACAGTAAAAATATCAAGTACCAATATCACTACTAATAACAAGTACTAATGTCAAGTACTAATATTTTGGGTTATTTTCTGAAAAGTAAATTGAAGGAGCATATCAATGAGAGAGACAACGATACGGACGAAAACACATTACATCTTCAATCACGTACCCCGGGTGTTGTTACCTTTTCTTTAAATATTTTATTTTCTTTTTTTCTTTTATTCTTCTGCTCTCTAGCTCTTCCTTTTCTCTTCTCTTGTCTGCTCTCTTTTTTATCTTTTGTCGATGTTCTCTCTCTTCTATCGTTGTCTTCTAAGTTTTCATCTCACCTTGATCACTCTGCAGTAATTTTTCTTCCTCTTTTCCTTCTTTTATGGACATCATTTCTTTTAGCTGTCCCTCTATTCTGGCCATCTGACTATCAATACTCTTTTTACTTGCGTTCCTCTCTCTTTTTATCATTTTTTCCATCCTGTCTTTCCTCTTCCATTCCTGTTAGAGCCATTGTTGAAAATGATCGAGGTCGATTTCGAGGTCGATTTACCTCGATTCGAGGTGGGTTTATCCAGGTGGATTTCTAGGTGGATTTTCCTACGATCAAGGTCCATTCTCGACGCATCCATGTGGATTTCGACGTAGATTTTTTGACGATGGAGGTCGAATGAAACGTCACGATCGAGATCGATTCCGGGCTAATCCAGACAGATTTCGAGGTGATTTTTTATACAATCGAGATTGATTCAACCACCACGATCGAGGTCGATTCTGGGTTGGGCTAATCCAGGTGGATTTCGAGGTGGATTTGTAGTGAATAGAGGTCGATTGAAACGTCGCGATCGAGGTTGATTCTACCGCCACGACCGAGGTCGATTCTACCGCCACGATCGAAGTCGACGCTAAGCGATTCACAAGGTTATTTCCTAAATTTTTTCTATATAATATATTAAGATCTGAAATTTCAAACACACATTTATGAGATGTAAACAGGATATCTTTTACCACGACATTGACCATGACCTTGACCATCACCTTGAAGGCTATTTGAAGGTCAAGTTACATCCCTATTGAAAAAATCCTTATAGATTTCCATATAGAAATCTGCATATATTTTCATATGGAAATCTATAGGAAAATCTGTTCCAAAACGCCATGTAAAAATCTATGTGGAAATCCATGTAAAAATCCATAAGTAGTGTTTACAAAAAAAGTTATGTAATGGTGTTACCGCTTAATAATATATTATTTTTTTATTTTTTGTTCGGAAATCAAAGATCTTATGACAGGAACAAGATGCAGAAATGAGACCGGAACTGTCTGAAAGGTTATCAAATTATCCAAATAGGAAAAATATTGCGATTTGAAAAAAATGAACTTTTGACCTTGAAATTCAAGGGTAAAGTCAGAATTTTTGAAAAAAATGGTTTTAATTAATTATATATTATCAGAAATTTATAAAAATTTTATTAATTGTTATACTTTCTTTTTAAGAATTTTTTTAATTTCTTTTTTTTGTTTAGTTTTATTTTTAATCTATTAAAATATTCTGTGAACTGATTAACACTTTTGTCCAAAAGTTCTAACCAAACTTCTCCTTACGCCATATAATACTCTTAACTTTGACATTAATGAATACAGGTTTCCCTGACTTTTGCTCTTCATATCTCTAAAATTGGACATTTTTCGACGTTGGGTCCATGAGGACTTTGGATCAGGATATCAACAAGCATAACATACTACATTTTCAGCCCATTCGACTATAACTCATTTACTTTTGTTATGGGCGGGGTCCTTTGGGGTGTTTAATGAACTTAAAAATTAATTTCTCGGATTCCCACATTAATTGGTTTCCTGAAAATCGAGGTGAATGAGTGAAGAGCAAGGTGAAAAAGTCCATGAAGATTTTAAAGAGATGGAGATTAGATATCAAGGTACATGGGATACTCACATGATGTCAGACTATTGCTGGTGTTTAAAAACGAACGCAAAGAATTTTTGCAAACGAAAAAGCCTTTGAAGATCATTTGAATTAAAAGAAACACCTTGCTCTGGAAAAAACTATTCATTGTGAACATAAATAACTTTAACCTGGCGTTGGGCCCCCGCTGCAATAACGAATAAGTTCTGAGAATAGTGGTACCGCCATGTAGTTTGAAATGGGTGACGCTGAAATGACTTAGAACATGTACTAAGTTAACAAATTTATTAAATAGAAACATGAATAAGTTACTTCAACGGCGAAATCTGGTCTGACAAGTCTTATCAAGTATTGAATAAATTTTTTTTAATGCTCTCTTTATAGGTATTTTCATCTACTCGTGTACATTTCTTTTAATTTCATTTCAACATATTGTCAACCTAGAGTAAGTAAGGTCAAATAGATTTTGAATTGAAATTTAGCAATGTCAGACGCATACAGTCGAGATTTTCAATTCTGCTTTTGTGGTTATTTTAATTCGACCTCAAAATTGACCGCAAAGAATAGAACTGAGCAGAGTCAGATTCAGTGACTTCAAAAATATAAACTTTATCGGATTTAGATTTAGTGTTCTCGTAAATATATAGTAAGGATTTTTATCTGAGTTGCTGGGAAATTTTCTTGATTTGACTTTGAAGTGACCTTGTTCATGACTTTATGGGGTCAAAGTGACCTCGGATTTAGGTTTAGCGACCACAAAAGTGAATAGTTAGGATTTTCATCTGTGCTTCTCGAAATTTTTCTTGATTTGACCTTGAAGTGACCTCGATCGTAACCTGGTGGAGTCAAGCTGACCTCGGATTTGGATTCAGCGACCTCAAAAACTTCGGTAAGGATCTTCCCCTATGCTTCTGGGAATTTTTATTTGATCTTAAAGTGACCTTAATCATGATCTGATGGGGTCAAATTAACCTCGGATTCGGATTTAGCGAACTCGAAAATGTAAAATCCGCCTAGTCTGGTCCGTGTTGTCAGGATTTTAGATTTGCGGTCCTCTGTTAAAATCTTTTCTTAATCCTTAATTATGACAAATATTCTTCTCGTGATAAGAGAGACTCGTCACATGTCATGGTATATCATTACGGCGTATATACATTTTATCCAAAAATATTTAAAATATAAAATTTGCATGTAGAGAAAACAAAATAATTTGTGATATTTATACAAATATTGCAATACTGATATACAGTTGACGCAAGTTAGCATTCTATGATTGCTAACAATTTTTTTGAAAATATGCATGTATGCAATAATTATATATAACGTATTTTTTATATTTATTTTGTATTTTGTGCTATTTAGATGTTACTTGTAAATTCACGTGACTGTATTTACTCTCACAAGATCGACTTACTGCTCACTGCGTGCGCAAAGCTCGATTTTTCCTGCCTGTTTAGCGTGCGCATTTTCCACATTTGGGATCACAGTGAGTAGGTATACTATGGGGTTTCTAGCTCATGAGCCAGTAGTTCCATAGAGTTTTTGGGGAGAGGGGGAACTGAGCCAGAAGCTCAGATGTGGAGGGGGGAGCTAGTCTGGAAGTCCACAGTGAGAGGGCGAACTGAGCTAGAAGCCCAGAGGGAAAGGGGGAGCTAGAAGCTCGCATGGGAAAGGGGAAGGCGAGCTAGAAGCCCAGAGGTGGACAGGGCACCTAAGTCTCACGGGTGGGGGAAGGTGAGCTAGAAGCCTCACAGGGTTTGTCGTGAAGGACAGCGCCCGCACTGCCAAGCGTAAGATGGCGGCACGCAGCGCGCCACGTGATCAGCCCGCGCGATGTGAGCGCTGCGGAGCAAATTTGACTCCGCTCTCAGCTAGCCCGCACGTATCGCGAGATGATACGCTCTTGCCGTCATTTTAAAATTTATGTTCTCTCACCGGCCACATTTTTACACTATTAAACATTTTTCCCGCATATCACACATTTTATACATTTCACACTTTTAATACATTTCACACTTTTCATACATTTTACACATTTGTCACCTTTGCTCTCTCGCCTGCGAGAGAGCATTTTCACTGTTGCCGTCATCGTTGTCCTCGCAGCTTCATCGTCTCCGCTAGTGCTGTCATCGTTGTCTTCACTGCTCCCGATGCTTTTGCCGTACCTGCTGATGCCGCTTCCTAACCTCCTTGCCGCTACCTCGTTGTTGTCTCCGCTGTCTACTTCGTTGCTGGAGATGCCGTCATCCTCGCCATCTCTCACTGGCGTCTCTCGCTGCCACTGTTGTTCTAGCTGCATCAATCGTCTTCGCTGTCGCCGTTCCCTTTGCAGCCGTTGTTGTTGCCATCCTAGTCGCTGCCTCTGTCCTCTTTTCTATCGCCGCAATGATTGACCCTGCTCCCGATAGTTCACGTAGATTCTAGAAATCGATCGCTGTGAATTTTGCAACCGTCGATTTCGCGAATCTTCGATCCTTCGTGAACTCTGCCTAATAAAGAGAGGACTTCGTATTGCGTCGATCACTTTCGACTGACAGCTGAAGGATGTAGGAAGCCCGGAGAAGATTAGAAGTCATCATCAACCTGATGGAGGAGCAGGAAGAGGACTTGCAACCCACTGGCGATGCCGCTCCCTTCCCTGCTGGTGATGCCGCTGCCACCCTGCTCGCTGCTGCCTGCTTCATCGTAATGTCCGCTGCCCTTGATGCTGTACCCGCTGTTTCCGCCGCTGTATCTGCTGCAGTACCCGCTGCCATATACGCTACTCCCGCTGCTGTCGCTGTTGCTGTATCCGCTGCTGCCGCTCTCGTCAGTTGATAATTTTAAGGATGGGGTCATCCTGACACCTAGCCATCGTCTGCGGGTGGTGCTTGGATTTTTTTCGTATATTAAATATGCGAGAAGGAACGCATAGATGCTATGCGAAGGAACGCATAGATGCTATGCGTTCCTTTTCGAAACGACTTATCGTCGACCTGGGAGTCATCCTGACACCTAGACATCGTCTACAAGTGGTGCTCGTATTTTTTTCGTATATCAGGTAAATGCTTCACGATTTTTCTCGTAAATGACTTAACGTTGATCTTCGGGCTCATCCTGACAATTTACAAAAAATATTTGACAAACCAAAGGGCTAAGACAGTAACAGTTTTTGAATTTAGTTTGTGTTTTAATTTAGTTTTTTATTTAGCTTATTTTTATTACATTTTGGTCATATTTTTAAGTTCTTATTTTATAAAGGAAATGGAGAGAGCCCCAACCCCGCTCTCTATCTGTGAGGTACAACCATTCGTTTACCTCTCCATTTATTTCCTTTTAATATATTTAATTTTTTATAATACATTTTGTTATAATAATTGAATTTTTATAAATACATTTTTAATACATTTATGTTGCAACAACTCGTGGAGATCACTCCGATTGCTAGAAGCGAGATGAGAGAGGGAAATTCTGTAGAGGGAAAAGTCTGTAAAAGGAAAGGGGAAAACGGGCTAGTTCAGCGGAGAGCGCGTGTGAACAGCGAGCCGTAGCCGTTTAGAAAGGCAATAAACTGAACACTCAAATATATACTCAAAACACATGCACTAGAAGCTTTATTGAATTCGTTCACTGTATAGCTTCCTTGTAAGAATAATGGGCGCTAGCCGCGAATCTTTGCGACACCAGAAACCAGAGTACGCGCACCGCGAGCACACACCGGTGATTGCGCGCAAGTACTTGGACGGATGAATATCCGTATTCAAAAAGTAACCGTACTAATTATGAACGGAAGCACCGGCTTCTGGCAGCACCACTTACACTCCAAAAAAAAAGAAACCGCTCGCCACGAGGTGTCTATTTCCGGGACTGAAAAACTTCCGTTAATTTTGCGACCGCGCAATGAAGTGGGTCTCGAAAGAGTGATGAGCAAGGCGGACGAGCGAGAACGCGCTCGTCCATCTTGCCCATCCGCGCAAGCGCACTCGCCGCGCGAGACATCGATCGAGCCATCGATCGACGTCGAGCAGTTCGACGTTGTGGTGAGGCTAGGTTGAAGCCGAAGCGCCAGTTTCAAAGTTTTGTTTCGCCGAGCTGTAGTGGTTCCTGCAGATGCTGATTGCCAGGTAAGACTAAATCTTCAACCTAATACTTTCTTTGTTGGGCTAATGAGAGATCGTCTCTCCTCTCTTTTCTGTTTTTCAGGTGCTAGTCCGCGACGAGATTGACGACGGCGGAGTTGCAGGTTCGGCGCGGTGACTTGGCTGAGCTTTTGCCTCTTGCCTCCTCCATTCGCTGTAACGTCAGGTAAGAATCCTTCTGTACGGCTCCTCTTTGGTGTCATTAGTAATGTCGTTGTTATTAGTAGTTTCTGTACGTTGTAATTATAGTATTCCAGCAAGCCATCCTAACCTCAATTCCTATATCTATTTCTGTAGTGTTGTCATGAGAGGCCTACTCTTAAGGGGGTTATATACCCATTTTTTTAATCAATTTAATCACCTGTAAAAAAGAAATTTTAATCAGTAATAGATTATACTTTTGATATAATAAAAATATAGCTTATTCTTAATCAAATGAGCCCAGACAGAGGTCTGTAGGCCCATTTGATCCAGAGATATTGCAATCTCAAATTTTTTTCTTTGGCGTCAAATCCTGTTTGAACCAATTGATGGATTTCCATACAACAAGGCTTAAAATCTTTCTTTTTCATGTCATTTAGGGTCAACGCTATTTGCTAGGGCAATTTTTTTGATTTAGTATTTTTAAATTAAAAAAAACTGGCCAAAATTGACAATTTTTTATTAAAATTTTGGGATTTTTTTAGTTTTTCTTAATTTTAAAATACTAAA
>JAWWEM010050425.1:0-11538 GCA_035582935.1 Ormyrus thymus
CAGTGAAGAGCAAGGTGAAAGATTTCATCAGGACATGAAGGAATTTGAACGTAGGTGGCAAGGAAAATGGAGCGTGATCATGATGGCGGGTTATTGCTTGATGCTAAAAAGAAATGTACAATGTAAAAAAAAAGCGACGTAGAAATCCTTTGCATAGGTCATTCGATGACTAACGTGTACGCAAGCGTAAGCGAATTTAGTTCTTGTGCATGAGATTTTTGAACAGTATTTTGAGATTGTCTGTGAAACCCGTCGGTCAAACTTCTTTTTCTATGGCAAATTCGGGTTCAGCAAGCCAAAGTGCATAAAAAACAAAGTGTTTTTAATGTGAAGGAAATAATGTTCTTGTTCTCCTCAATTTTTTATCACAGAAACACGGCTTTTCGACAGTTTTTTTGTGGTTATCTTCAAAATTTACAGCCGAACCTCTATTTTTAATGAGGAATTCGGATTCAGCAGAAAAAAATACATAAGAAAAAACTAGTCTTCATCCCAGAACCAAAAACTTTTTATTTGTGGGCCTGTGTTATTATTATTTGTTCGTTTTGGAAAATTATTTTACAAAAATATATTTGTTTACATACCCTGCAATTTTCGTATACAATAATCTTTATTGAGTTACCCAAACCGGCTACCCCAGTCTCCTTGGCATTGTGACGTCCCGACTTTTTAACGTCCCACTTATTATTTACTCAAATAATATAACAGCAGAAAAAGCATTGATTCAGCATTCATTGCCGCTACCTCATTATCTAGTTTAAGCATCTGCGTTTCGCTTTAGTTGTAAAAATCGCAAACACAGCTCGGAGAACTCATCGTCAATCAACAGCACATACAAATCTCTCCGATCTACCCTAATTTCATCATCAAAGGATTGCACAGGTGAAAACCTCAGCAAAATATCTGTTTTGAAATTAGTTATTCAGCAAGTATTTAGTAATTATTAAGAGTGAAGGAGCCATTATCCAGAGGAAACCTACAGCCGAAGTGAACCGATTTAGGAAAGTCTAAGAAAGCTGAAGATACCATATGGATAACTACGGAAAGAGAATACACCAGGAAAACGACCTTTAATCTACGGAATTGAGAGGACGAACACCTTCTTCAGAGAAACAGAGACCTTCAAAGTTCAAGGTTAAATATGAATCTGACATTTGTTTCACTATTTTTATTGTAATCAGCAAATCAAAAAATATTGAAAAGCGCTCTTAAACCTTCACTTATAATTTTTTACATTAGCCTTAACTTTCTCTCCAGGAGTGGTTCATATATGGACCAGCACTCCGTGTGGCAACTTGTCATAGGGAGTTCATTCACTTAAGTCATGAAATTCAGCTAAAATGCGAGGTCAAATTTAAAGGAAAAATCCCCGGAGCGAAAAAGTTAATAAAAGAATAATGTTCCCGGGCGAGTGGTTTTTGAGCTGGGTGCCGCGATGGGTCGTTCTTCCTCTCAACCGTATTTGACTCAGTCTGTAAAATTCTTGCCTTTTAAAACAAACATCGCTTAGGGCGCTGGTTCGTATCCCGGTCAGCTTAAATTTTTCAAAGGCTTTTTGACCAAGATATAATCCTGATTTTTCAAGATCGAATCGAGGGCTCGGGGAGTTTACTTGAGGCTATCGATGCATCTCTTTTGCATCTGGCTGTGGATCATAATGACGGAGCTGAGCACAGAAGTATCCACAGGTGGCAGTTACAGGCCTGCACGAGGACTTCGCCCTCTTCATAAAAAATTAAAACAAGTCCTTAAAACTAGGACTTACTAAAGCAAAGGTCAAAACAAAATAGTTTGGTTGCTTAAAATTACCATATCTCAGTGAAAAATGAAACGAAAGAAATTCTTGCATATGTAAAATTTACGGTTTTTCAATCTACTTTTTAATAAAAATTTTTTTTTAAATGTATGGTTTTAGACTTGGCTAACATGGTTGAAGAGGAGCGAAGTCCTCCTGATAAGCATAAAAAATATTTTTACAAGTGTCACCCTTCTAGAGAAGTAACACCAGTTATTTGCATAATATGTTACAGTGCTTTTCATAGGAAAGACTTTGAGAAATTAGAAAATGTTAAGTACGTCAGGGAAAAACTTGTTATCTGTCCAGACCATATGTTAAGAGATATAACCTCGCAATCAAATGCTGAACATGTATTAAATAAAACTGCAAGAAACAAAATAGCAAAAATAAAGCTAAGATCGTCAGAGAAAATAAGAGAAGAAATTTTACTGGAACTGCAGAACAAAACAATTGAAAGGCAAAATGTGTCTTTAAAAAATGATGAAGCTGATTTAGAAACATTAATATCTGAAAACGCCCTGCTTAGAGAATTCGTAAGTGAATTGCAAGATAAAAATGAAGTACAAAAAATATGATAGAGTTATTAAAGAGTACCAATAAAACTGAAAATACCAATGCAATTAAGACTGAAGCTCTGAAGCTCTAAGTGATTTAAAACCTAAATCGAAACGCGTGCCAAAAATAACTTTAAAAACAAAATAACCAAATGAAAAAAATATTTTTGAAAAAATAACTAAGCAACTAGTACAACAAAAAAAACATACAAACAAAATCTATAAGGAGAAAAAGTGAATACGAAATCAGCTGTATGAACGAAGAAAGTGCAACAATAGCTGAAAAAGTTTTGGCAAGAAATTTAGTGAACTGTGAAATCAAACTTGAACTACAGAATAATCTAAAAATGAAAATAGTAGATATAGATAAGAATATAGGTACGGATATTGAGGCAATTGAAATGAACATTGTAACGGTACTTTAGTATTGTTACAAGAATTAGTATTACTTTAAAAAAAAATAAAAAGAGAATTCAACTCAGAGCGAACAGCTTAGCGCCCCTTTAGCAATATTGTGCAACAACACAAGACGTAATTAACCGAATGTAATTAAAACTACCTAAGCGAGCGACGAACTACGAAAGGTAGAAACCCCTGAAGCAGCAGAAGCAGACGAGCCCAGCTGACTGCTCCTTGAGGCGAAGACCCTATCTTGTCTCCTCCTCCCGGTTATTCTCAATTTCATCTGATTTGTGACGATACTTCTATTAATGCTCAGAGAAGCGAGCCACAGATAAGCAAGGCAAGAGCCAGTAAAAATAGAAAAGTCTCTGCTGATAGCAAACCGAAAACAGCAGATGACAAAGGTGTTGGAGATAGGAAGTCAAGAGCTAGAAAAATAAGTTTCGTCAAACAAAGCGGAAAGTAGAGTTCGGAAGACGCAGCATCGTTGGCGGCTGCATTTTGAAAAGCAGTGTACTGGCCGAAGTCGACTGAAACGCTTCGACGCGAAGTTAGCGTTAAGCGCGAGATCGCGGTCGATGAGCGCGAGGCTGGCGGGGAGAGGGAGACGAAGAGAGGGGACGACTCAGTGGTCGAACGCCAGGTAGAGATCTTGTCTCCGCCTGTTCGCTCTGAGCTCCGAATCCAACCGGTCGCGTCCGTCGCGTGCTCTAGCGAAATCCACGCTTCCTAGCGAAAACAGCGAGGCCTCGGGCGAGAGGCAGCCAGCGACGAGAAACGAGCTGCGTGGAGCCCAGCGGTTTCTCCACGACTTCTTACAGTAAGTGCACTGCCGATAACATTGTGCGCTAGAAAGTGTGTCGGTCTGTAAATAGTTTCGTGGAATATTATTTGAACATTATTAATCATTACTCGAATGTCGGTCGGAAGTTTCGAGACACTTGGATTCTCGAAACTAGAGTTTATAGTAAAATTTCCGAAACTAGATTTATTAAAAGATAAATACCGAAACTATGTGTTGAAAACTAGTATTTTTATTGTCATTAGTTCCGCGAAATCGAGAGATAAATTCGAGAGGTTTCGAGTCATGAATTTGCGTCATATTTTTATTAAAGTATCATTTCTAATAAACAACGGAATTCTTTACTCAACCTTCCCACGTATCCTATAGCATTCCTAAGTCAAATCGAGATTATAAATAAAACTCAATTGTTTGCTATATTGTTAAATGGGAAGCTAAATGGTACGACGAAAGTCGTTACAACATAAATGAGAGAAATTATAAATCTTTCAATAATAATTGTAAAGTGCTACATATAGATATAATTAAAAAATCCAACACATATATTATCTTGGTATACTATGTGGAAACACATACTGAAATATATAAACAGATACGAGAAAATGAAAATAGAGTTTTTGTGAGCTATCAGTCCTGCAAAGCCTATGACGTTATCACCATGTAATGTATCACCATGTTATAATTGTGGAAGCTTTGGCCATAATGTTCAAAGTGTAGAAATTAAACAACTTGCATAAATGCTCCGGAAAACATAAAATTAATGAGTGCAAAAGTGAAAAAAATTGAATGCTCAAATTGTGTATTCAATAATGTTAAATTTAATACAAAATTAGAAACAGATCATTTAGCAACTGATAGAGATAAATGTAATATATATATAAAAACAAAATTAAAATTACACAACGGATTATCCGATAGCTCCTACATTACCGACATGAGGTAATTCACCGATATCAGCGGTAATACGAAGGACACGAATACGCAAGGGAATAAATAATCAAGGGAACAATCAAGGGAATCAATCCAGTTTCACCCGAAACATACATAACACCATAAAAAGAACGGGCACAAGCTTATCTATTCATCAACAAACAAACAATTTCGGGGAAATTAACAAAAATGACAGAGTAGTTGTATACGTTAATGAGTGCATAACACATTCAAACGAAATAATCGAAATTGACAGACTAAAAATTTTAGACATAAAAATACCGTTGATAAATAATATTAAACTCGAAATAACATCTTTGCCCTATTAAAAATATCCATGCAGATTTTGAGCAGAAATTTGTATAGATATTATATGGAATCCATGCAGAATTTGTATAGAATCTATGGAAATCTGTGCAGTAATCTGTTCCAAAACGCTGTACAGATTTCTGTATTGATTCTGTATAGATTTCGATATCCTTATGGAATTGTATAGAATTCTGTATAGATTTCTTTAAAGAACCTGCGTAGATTTCGATATCCTTCTGCAATTGTACAGATTTCTGCACAGAATCTGTATAGATTTCGATATCCTTATAGAATTGTATAGATTTCTGTATAGATTCCCTACTGAAAAAAATCTTGTGCTTATTTACGTGAATAATAACCTAATTAATAATGTGATTAATAACGTAATTAATAACGTCATGTTATCGACCGTTTTGCGTTACGTTATTAATCACGTAGTTAATTACGTTATTAGTTACGTTTAAGCATAAAATTATGCACTTAATACAAATTTAGTCAATGAATAAAACATTAACCAATTCAACTAAAGAGATATTTTTTAATATTAGAAAGCGTTTTAATGTGGTGAATAAAAGTATAGAATTGAAACAACTTTTGTATTTGTAATATAACATAAACTCAATTTAAATAAGCGTTATACATTAAATTACTGAAACAAATATTAAACAATTTTGACCTTATTTTAAATTATTTAAGATAATAAAATAAGAAAAATAAATATACAAAAATTATTATAAATTTACCTTCGGTGCTGTGTAATTGAAAAATGTAATTTTTCTGCTCTCCGACCGGAAAGCGCCACCTTTCTGAAAATGAATTTACTGCTTTCCGGCGACGTCGAGCAGAAAAATAGTATACGTACGCACCTTGTCAAGTTAAATGGCAAGGACATATCTCGTGTTAGACACCCTCGCCTTCGATTCGATTGCTAAAACCTGAAAAAAGTAGACAGTTCACAAAGAATCAATTCAAACATTTTAATTACAATTTTTGTTTTAATTATTAAATATATACTTATCTAAAAGCTGATGTTTCTTCTTCTGATGGTAAATGCAGATTAGGTGTTGTACAAACTTGACAACTATATAATTATATAACATTAAAATATACTATAATTCATACATGCATGCACCAAAACAAAAGGATTTCAATTATTAATTCATACAAATATTCACAAAATTTTTATAGAAATGTTATTTCTAAAAATAAGATTAGTTTACAAAACTTCTTGTAAAGTATTTGTAATTCATCATACAAAATATGTTTCATATCTTTATTAACATTGTATAAATAAATAATACACTTATGAATAACAATTTGTCTTGAAAACTGTAATTATTCATTCTTAAGGACTTACAGTCTACAATAATGTTGCTGAGTGACGCTTATTGTATTTTATTTATCATTCTAGTCACAGAACTATATTCTGTTATTCTTTACTTGCTGGACCTGACTGCTACCTGAAAAATTAACATAAAAACAAAGAGTCAGGTACTTTTATTATAAAAATAATTTCTTGGATAGGTTAGATTTAGCACAGGATTTTTTCAGTAGGGTCCTCACCCTAGATCAAAAAAAGGCACCACAACTTTTTCTGCGGAAAAGTTAATAATAAAGTCAGTAGAGTAGAATAAATTAGTAGTAAAGATTTAATATATTATTTGGAAAATTATTTTACATGCAAAGAGAAGTTAGGATTAAGGGAAATAAGGAAAAGTTTAAAAGTCAAAGAGACTCTTTATGCGCCAGACACACAAAATTGTTTAAGCCATAATTTTTGTTAGAATTAAGTTAGGAAAAATGTTAATGGTGGAAAAATTAGTAATAATTAATGCTACAATGGAAATTCAGTTCAAAAGGATTGGTTGGAAAACATATAAGTTGGCTCGAAAAAACTCTAGCCAAACCAAGGCTTCCGGAGTCAACTTTAACTACTGCCAATACAAAAATGACTAGAGAAAGATAGTTTTCAGTATAGAAAGAGCTAGAATAAAAGTATATTTGTATTAGTACTATCGGCAAGTAAGTTCACATGTAAAAAGAAGTTAGGATTAAGGGAAATAAGGAAAAGTTTAAGAATCGAAGAGACTCTTTATACTCCAGACACACAAAATTGTTTGAGCCATAACATTTGTTAGAATTAAGTTAGGCAAAATTTTAATGGTAGAAGAAGTTAGTAATAATTAATGCTACAATGCAAATTCAGTTCAAAAAGGATTGGCTTCCGGAGCCAACATTAACTACTGCCAATACAAAAATGAGTAGAGAAAGATAGTTTTCAGTATAGAAAGAGCTAGAATAAAAGTATTTCTATTAGTACTATTATAAAGAAACAAAAACGCTTATACTAGAGGTAGGTTCAGTGAAAAAAATCATGAAATCAGAGTGTGAATGAGATTAGGAAAATGTAAATAGAGAATGCATGAGAGAGAGTAAACACGAAAAGCAGCAATGAATCCGCACTTGGACCGATTCGTTGCCAAGAATAATAAAGAAAGTTTTCTTACACGAGGTTGTCGATTGCAGCCGACGACGAATTTCTCGACGATGCAGTATCATCCAAGTAGCGGCGACAGTTGATTTCCTCGGCGACGAAGCACAAGAACGAGTTCGCCAGCTGACGATACTTCTATCGTAGTCGGACGAAAACAAGCAGCAAAAACGACATCATTGCAAAAGAGGCATCAGCGAAGACTAGCAGATCCAGCTGAAAAAACACCGACTACCAAGATACCGGCAACGGCGGCGACGAAGGATTACCGCCGCGCGTTTATTTGTATTCAGTGACGTCACGCGCGCTGCTCCACTCACATAACAGACGGCGCTGAAACTCTACGAGTGCGAGAGAGGCAGAGGATAGATATGCCTCCCTCGTCTCTCTGCCGTACGAGCCTGCGCAACTTATTGGCCGGTCTCTCTCATCAAGAATTAGCCGGCGGTAAGCTTAATTGTTTTCGTCCGACTACGATAGAAGTATCGTCAGCTGGCGAACTCGTTCTTGTGCTTCGTCGTCGAGGAAATCAACTGTCACCGCTACTTGGATGATAATGCATGGTCGGTTGCAATCGGCAACCCCGGGTAAAATAACTTTATTTATTGCTCTTGGCAACGAATCGGTGCCAAGTCATTGATGCTTTTCGTGTTCACTCTTTCTCATGCATTCTCTGTTTATTTTCCTAACCTCATTCACAATCTCATTTCATGATCTTTTTCACTGAACCTACCTCTAGTATAAGCATTTTTGTTTCTATATAATAGTACTAATAGAAATACTTTTATTCTAGCTCTTTCTATGCTGAAAACTATCTTTCTCTACTCATTTTTGTATTGGCAATAATTTAATGTATAACGCTTATTTAAGTTGAGTTTACATTATATTACAAATACAAAAATTGTTTCAATTCTATACTTTTATTCACCACATTAAAACACCTTCCTAATTAAATAACTCTAAAATATATTAAAAAATATCGCTTTGGTTGAATTGGTTAATGTTTTATTCATAGACTAAATTTGTATTAAGTGCATAATTTTATGTTTAATTACGTAATTAATAACGTAATTAACTACGTGATTAATAACGTAGGAAAATGGTCGATAACATCACATTATTGATCACGTTATTATTCACGTAAATAAGCACAAGGTTTTTTTCAGTAGGGAATCTATACACAAATATTATCATAAATAGGGGTTTATGACGACCGCGACAAGGAGGGAAGATTATTTCTTTAGTAAGTGCGAGAGAGAACTTCCGTTTATGACGACCGGACGTCTTAATTTTCCATAAGTAGGACCGCGATAGACTTATGTAAAATAACCCACCGGTCGTCATAAACCTCTATTAACAAATGTATATATATACAATTCCATAAGGATATCGAAATCTGTACAGATTCTGTGCAGAAATCTGTACAATTCCAGAAGGATATCGAAATCTATACAGGATCTTTAAAGCAATCTATACAGAATTGTATACAATTCCATGAGGATATAGAAATCTATACCGAATTAATACAGAAATCTACACAGAATCTGTACAGAAATCTGTACAGTTCCAGAAGGATATCAAAATCTATACATAGATTCTATACAAATTCTGCATGGATTCCATATAATATCTGTACAGACTTCTGTTCAGAATCTGCATGGATATTTTTAATAGGGTGTACAGATCGCATGGAATGATCTGTCTTGAATTTAACAAAAACTTTAAGACTAACCTGCAACAAAAAAGAAAAGCACAAAACCACATTATCATTGGAGATTTTAATATAAATATTCAGGAAATAAATCCTATAAGCATTGAATTTCTAAGCAATCTAGTAGAAAAAGATTTTATCCCGGGTTTTATTAATACCACAAGACCATATAATCTAACTGATAATACAGGAACATGCATCTACCCGGTTGCAAACGTCCTATAAAATCCCATAAAAAGGGTGCAGAAACCGCATAAAACTTCATATCCTATTAGGTTTCTGCACCCGGTTTTATTGTTTTTTATAAGTCCTTTGCAACCGAGTATAATATTTTTTATTAAAACCGAAACAATAAAGACTAAATCAATTAAATTAATGATTGCTAAGATACTAAGTATTTGTACAGGCAAAACATATTTAATCTTAAAAGAAATTAGAATATCTTTCAAAAAATGTCAAAATCAGACAAAAATGTCAATTTATGTTATTTTTTCTATCAATTTCTTAATTAATCAATTTCTAAATGTGGATGTAAAATTATGGGAACATGTATACATATATGTTGAGCTTGAAAATAACCTAAAGTGGAATTTTTGACAGATTTTGTCATTTTTTGCAACATATTTTAATAGTTTTTAAGGAGAAGGTTGGCCTGTATTAATTCCCAACACTACATTTTTAGTACTATATTAAGGCATATTTATGTATTTTTTGAAGAAAATTCATTATAGCGAAATTTGTTTTCTAGCACAATAAGGATTTAGGGCTTATAAGAAAATCTTATATTAAAATGCATAAAAGTGCATTTTTTACCAAATTGCATAAAAATGCATAAAAGTGCATTTTTTACCAAATTGCATAAAAGTGCATTTTTTTCCAAATTGCATAAAAATGCATAAAAATTCATATTTGTCAAAAAATTATTACCTC
The DNA here is from genome assembly GCA_035582935.1 of Ormyrus thymus. Classification (NCBI taxonomy): domain Eukaryota; kingdom Metazoa; phylum Arthropoda; class Insecta; order Hymenoptera; family Ormyridae; genus Ormyrus; species Ormyrus thymus. The sequence goes on from JAWWEM010050425.1 coordinate 9,928, forward strand.
GCTCGCTCGGTTATTATTTCTTCCCGTCTTATTTAATTTAATACACGTTTTTAGATATTAAATAACTGAAGAAATGAAATAAAATAGTCATATGTAAAATAAATGCTATACATATAAGACTTCATTACAGAAAACAGTAAAAAAATGCATAAAAGTTTAGTTTACATAAGTGAAGTTTTTCACTTTTATTTGTCAACTTTTTCCTGATTGCATAAAATTGCATTTTTCACTTTTTTTGTAATTAGCGTTTCGTCCCAGATCTGTATTTGAACTCTTCAGTATGACTGAATTATTTGTAAGCAAAATTTTTAAATTTTGTTTTGAAATAACTCTTGAAAGTGCTACAAGTACATACAATTGACCATGAGTAAAGACTGGATTTGGAAGATGTACTCCAACTTTTTCGAAAGTTTGTCCTTGAGATTTATTAATTGTCATTGCATATCCTAATTTTAACGGAAATTGTCTTTTTTTTATCTCGAAAGGAAATTCATTTTTCGATGATATTAAGAGTGCTCTTCAGAAAGAACCCAAGTCAGAATTGATAGTGGCTCCTCCTACAACATTGTAAAACTTATTTATTTATTTAAAATTATTTCCCGACTCTCTCAACTCAAAAAACCAAGTTTTCTCATGTGCCCAAAAAGTTCAAGAATATTATAAAAAAGGTTCTGCAAAGAAAACAAAAAAAAACGAGAGTATAATTTGTAGGACAAATTTAGACATTCACATCATCTTTATACTTTTGCACCTCTCAATTTACAAATTACATTTTCAGTTCTTTTTGTTTTTTCATAAAACCTTTTTTAAAATATTTTTGAATACTTTCTACGAGAAGGAAAACTAAGTTTGTAGCTTTTACTGTCTCAAATAATTAGAAATTGTTAAAATAAACTTTTAACGTTTGGTGGCGTTCCAGTCGCGATGAGGAGCACTCTTAAATCAATCCGTGGTACTAAAATAACATTTCCAGTTTTACATCCACTTATAATTTCAGCACTAATGCTGTAAGTCATTAATTTTCGTACAATTAATTGAGTCCCATTACATAGACCGTCATTTAGATTAATATTTCTAATTAAAATAACAATGGAACCCTCTTCTAATTTTAGCTTATGTGGTGGTAAACCATTAAGTGTTGTAGTATTTAAAAATACCATTGGGAAAATCATCTGTACAAGAATCAATACTAATATACTCTTTTATATCTCCTTTAATCTGTGACAATATTTGATCGTTAAGAATTTGTACATTTGCATTTGTTAGAGCGAATATTACTTTTTTATATACACACTTCTCATTACAATTCAAATCATCGCCAAAGATTTCCGTAATTATGTCATTGTTCGATAATAATTCTTTTGGAATTTGAATTGCTTCATTTTCCATTTCAAAATTACTAAGGCTATTACCATCGCCAATATTTAATAGCCACTTTTTAAATTCTATTTTATTGTTACATCCCTTACAGAAATAAATTATAGGACTTACTATAATATCCATTATAGTCTAACTATAGTTAAACTATAAGAATAATTATAGTAAAACTATAATAATTTCGCGGTATTATAAGTATCAACTATAGTCAAGAACTATGGCCCCCAAAATGTC
>JAWWEM010050426.1:0-11534 GCA_035582935.1 Ormyrus thymus
GAATTTCCAAGCGAATGTGGGACAGTGTACTTCTCGCCACATGTTTCTAAAAAGGAATCGCCAACTGGACGAACAATAAAAGCAAAAGGAAAATTGCTAAACAAGTATTTTAATTTGAAAAAATTACCGCTTGAAATACGTACTGCAAAAACTGTTAACGAAGAACAGCCAGAAGTTGAAAAAAGTTTTATAGAAGCGTCAGAAGATGTAAAAACTAGTATTGAATGGCTTAATACACATGAGGAACCATGGGAAACTACTAAGGAGCACTGGGAAAAAACTGCTGATTACAGATATTCTCAAATTGGAAAAGAATATAATATTTTCGACATAAGAATTTCATCTATATATGAACAATGGCCTATCTTAAAAACACCAAAAGGATATGAGCTTATCAATATCGATTTTGAACTCAGAAAATTCAGTAGCATCGAAAATGCCATTTTAGATTTTCATAATTTTTATCTAGAAGCTACAGATGTAAGGCCTTTAAGAAAAGATGACCACTCAGACATGCTTAAAACTTTACTGGAATCAGAAGATTTAAATGAGAGTGAGTTTTACCTTTATGTATTTCATACGTTTAAATACTAATTGTTATTTATGTTTATTAGATGAAAAGACATTAGTAAAGTTATTACTTTTATGCTATATGTTGCCATCAACTGCTCGGATTCCACAGGGTAAAAAGAAGTTTTGGAAACCTACTAGTTCTGAAAGCTTTGATGGTATACTTGCACATGTAAAGGTCTGCCTGCTTTAATTTTATTATTTTAGTATTGCAATTAAAGTTTTAGTTCTTATTTCAAATTTTACATGCCACAAAATTATCTATAAAACCATTTTGATTCCAAGCAATGTAATATTTTCATTCAAAATTTATCCTGCATAAAAATTTAATTTTTGATTATCTTTTTTGAATTTCATTATTGAAAGAAATAAAAATTTTCCTTTTTTATTTGTTATGCAATGCTCATTTTACAGATATATGGAGACATTGAAAAACTGAAAGCTGATCGACGTTTATTTGCCGCTGCTAAAAAGATAACAGTACAGCCATACGTAATTGTTGTTGGAGAAGCTGACTTCAAAGTATCTTCAATATATTTATGCATTGACGAAGTCATTTATGAAATTCCTACACTGCTGCAAGCTATTGACATCTGCTTCAAGTCTTTCCACACTTTCAACGCCAAGTATTCCACTCAGAGTGAACAAATTTGGTTGATGTTACAGCTTGGACTATATAAATTTCGTACTAAATGGGATAATAAAATCATAGGAGTAGACGAGATTTTGAATGATATGGGACGTGACGTAACTGCATTGACTTAAATAACTACTTGTTTTTTAAATTTTAAATTTTCGAAATGTTAAATAATTTTTTTATTAAGCTAGATGTCAAAAATACTTTAATTTCTTTTTTATTTATTTTAGTAAAAATAAAAACAATTGTTTTATTATAACAAAATACAAAAGCATTATAATATAGCAATTTTATAAAATATTACATTATGAGTTCAATAACTTGTCCATTATGTGATAGAACTTTTATTATAATTGAAAATTTAAGAAAACATTTAGTAACTAGTCATTTAGGGCAATGTTTTCGACTTGAATGTAAGGAATATAATTGTATGAGAGTATTTAGAAATGTAAGGTCTTTTATAAGACATACTTCAATTCATGTAAAAGAATTTGAATCTGCGGCTAAATTATCAAAAAGAATTTCAAATGAGCAAATTATTGAAATTAATGAAAGCGAAAAAGAGGGCAACACTAATGCAATTGAAGAAACTGAATTGTCACTTTTAAATTTAATAACTGATATAAAAAATGATTTTGCCGTTGAGACAAGAAAAACGCATCTAGTGAATTTAAATGCGGATAATAATTACGTGTACAATGAAAAAACTTACATTGAAAAAATTTCGCAAGAAACAAATATTTTGATGGCGGATCTGTATTCGAAAACATTTTTACCTATGAATTACATATCATCTTTGGCACAAAGATTCCACCAATTTTATAATACAAACATTGTTAAAATACTTGAGAGGATTATTAATGAAAAATATGATTCAGATAGTATAAATAGAGTGGTTAAGATAATGAAAAATGTTTTTCAAAATTACAGAACCGAGCACCGTTCAATAAATCAAATGAAAAATCTGTATTACATTGAACCGAAAATTGTACATGTTGCTACTATTTTACAACCTAAGCGATGTTCTGGAATTAGAAAATTTACACAAGTAAAACTACAAGTTGTAATAATACCTATCGAACAAGTTTTACAAAAATTTTTAGAACTACCAAACGTTTTCAATACTTTAATAAAATATATTTATAAAATGGAGAAATACAAACATCTATGTTCAATTTTTCAAAGTGAGAGGTGGATACAAATAAAAACTAAGTATACAGGGAAAGTAGTGCTGCCCTTAACATTGTACGGCGACGATTTTGAAGTTAACAATCCGTTAGGTTCGCACAAAGGAATTAACAAGATTCATGCGTTGTATTGTAATATCACTGCTTTACCACCGGAATTCTCTAGTTTATTAGAAAATATTTTTTTATTACAGTTATTTAAATCTGAGTATAAGAAACAAGTAAAATTAGTAAAACTTTTGAATCCGGTTTTAGTGTTATTACAACATTTGCAAACTAATGGGATTGAAATAAATGTTGATGGACAGAAGCATGTCATTTATTTTGAACTTTTTAATGTAAGCGCTGATAACGCAGAGTTGCACAATCTTTTGGGATTTAATGAAAGTTTCAACAGTCATTATCCTTGTATAAAGTGTTATATGAAAAAAAAAGATTGTAATATTGTTACAATAGAAAATACTAATTTGTTACGTTCTGCTGAAAAGCATAAAAATGATGTACGTGAAAAATCAAATGGTGTAAAAGATAACAGTATTTTTACGAACATAACTGATTTTGATATGTTTAACCACGTGTCATTTGATCCAATGCACGACATATACGAAGGCATATGTCGGTATGAAGTTGCAGAAATCTTGCACCATTTGATTTTCGTAGATAAATGCTTTACTTTTACTTTACTTAAGCATCGAATGAGCAATTTTAGCTATCCTAAAAAAATCAGTAAAAATGTTACTCCCACTGTTACTTTGGAACAGATTAAAGCAAGCAAAATTATTGTAAGTGCGTCTGAAATGAAGTTTTTATTGCATAATCTTCCATTTTACATTGGTGATTTAGTACCAGTAACAAATAAGGTGTGGAAATTTTATGTGTCATTGCGCAAAATTGTAGTTTTAATCCTGTTACCATCATTTACAAGTGAAACTTTAAAAATTTTGGAAAATGAAATATCTATTCATCATAATATGTACAAAAATGTTTTGAAAAAAACATTAAAACCCAAACACCATCATTTACTGCATTACGTTCGCTTAATCAAAGTCTTAGGTCCGCCTCGTTTTTTATCTTGTTTTAGATATGAAGGAAAACATAGACCATTGAAGCGTATAGCAAATGTTACTACAAGTAGAGTAAACATAGCAAAAACGTTAGCAACGAGACATCAACTTGAAATGAATTACCGATTTTTAAAAAATAACGGTTTTAACATAAAACTAGAATATGGCAGATGCCTTGCTGCAAATGTTAAACTTCTGTCAGATTTTAGTTTGTATGATGATGTATTATGCGAAGAAGTTAAAAATAAATACGTTCCAGTTTCTTGGGTTTCTGTTTTTGGTATTCATTATTCTTGTGGTTTAATAATTTTTCTTAAAAATGAAAACTCAGTTATTGAATTTGGAAAAATAATCTATATATGTATAGATAAAGACTCTAATGCTATAATTTTTTTATGCAAAAAAATAAATATAATTCAATATTCGTCTCACTACTGTGCATACGAAGTAGAAGATTTAAACACTTATATTAGTATAGCTTATGACAATTTGCCTAGGAAGAATTGTATTTTTTATGAAAATAAGTTAAGTAATTCTAAATGTTATGTTTCATGCGATGTGTTATAATTCTATTGTAATATTAGACTGTAATTAAATAAAAGCTTTATAAAAAATTAAAAGTTTTGAATTATTTATTCGGAATAAGCGGTTTCTTATATAAAAAAATTTTTTTGTTCTATTAAAATTCTATTTTAAAGTATTTCTATTTTTTTTTATTGAAAAATAATCGATTTTCACTAGGTCTAATTTTTGAAAAATGACCGCTAGGTGGCTAGCAATCTTCCCGCGAGTGGCAAGATTTTCGTCCTATTAGTATATAAGGACGTTTCGAATCCATCGTTCCTATATGTAATCGTGTAGCGAACACAGCGATATATTGTTGTAATGAGTACTTCTCTTCCGTCTTTGCGATCATGCGTAATCTTAATGTATGTATGTTTAAATATTGTAAAAAAATGCGACTTGCGAAATTTGTGAATTCTGAAACCTTCATTACCTAAAGAACAGTAAGTTACAATGTAGAAAGAGTAGTAAGTTACAATGTAGAAAGAGTAGTAAGTTAAAATGAAGAAAGAAATATTCGAAATTAAAAATATTTATTTTCACCTGCGTCATATTTAATGCATTTGAATTAAATGAAACTAACTCTATCAAACAATCTGTCTCGTTGAGTTGAGTCAAAAATTCCGAATAATTGTTTTGAAGTTATTTCTTGATATTTCAAGCAAAAAAATTTTATTAAAACAATAGCTTCCGTACTGTAAAATGACTAGCTTTGTCTTATTAATAGAATGAAATTTCCAGTTGTGAATAGTTATTGGTAAAATTCTATTGATTCAAACAGATTTTTTTCTCAGTGTAGTAATTTAAAACCGAGGTGAAGGTTACAATTTTTTAAATATTTTACAATTGTAATCAATTACACTCGCTCATTTATCTTTTTTCCGATATTCAGTTACTGTTGTTACTTAATTTTCATATGCAATTTTGCAATTTTAATCAATGGAACTGGGTAAATCAAATTTACATTTTTGACAATTCGGTATTCAATGCTTATTATACTTTTTATTAAAAAATGGTGCAGTGAATAAAAATATTAATTGTACCATTATGAATCCAGAAATTATTAACCATTGCTAATTAGTTAGTAATATTATAGTTAGTTAGTAGTATTATCCATAAATTTTTAATCATAAAATGCATTTACTCTGACTCCAATTTAAATTAATACTGCACTGATATAATTCTAAATATTAGGATTTGAAACGAGAACCTTAATTCAAATTAATGAATGCTGATTTTAATAATTAACACTCACTGCACAAACAAGAACAAAGCTCTAAATACCCATCAACTTCTCTCGGTAGACTACATCAGCAGGAGCCAGAACTCCCATTTAAAATACTCTCGAATGCGACTGAACACCGCAAAAACAGCGCTATTAAAGCAAAATAAAATTAAAACAAAAAGGGGGAAATAAGGGTTATCACAAACGAGCTCGTTTCTTTTTATACACGCAAGTAACGCGGCCACCACGTAGAAAGGGGTAGAGCGCAGTCAGTTCTCGACTGACACGATAATCGGGGGACGAAAAAGAATATGAAAGCAGAAGGAGGTAAGAAAAAAAGACATCGGGAGAAAGGGAACAGCGTCGTAGAAGGGAAGAAAATCGCGCGATTTCTCGGAGGGTGCAACTTGTTGCTCGGCGATTACGACGCGAATTCTCCTCCCTCCTGCGTATTTTTTGACCCGACCCCTTACTGCCTTTTTATTTCGGTTTAGCGATCCAAGGCCAGTCTCGAAGAGAGCTCGGCTTTGGAATTCAAAAGCGGAGCGGAGCTAGAACGAACCAGCTTATTTACGGGCACCCTTAATTGGGGAAACGCGCGGCGCGTCGGCTTCCAGTGTGCGTCTTAATAAACTGGGAGACGGACATTTTTGTGGCTCGTGGAAAATTACTAGGATTTTTCGCTGGAAGTTTGCGGAGACACATTTGATAAGCAGAGATTGAAGTATACATTTTATAATCAAAGTATAAAATTTAATAAAAGTGTGTAATAAAACATTTTCAATTTAATGACTGTGTAACTGATGTTGAGTGAGATCAATATTCTCCTCGACCAAGAAAAGATTTGCATTAATCTTTAAAAATAATTTAAGTATAATACAGCCACCTCTATAACTCCAACCCTAATTAATATTTGTTTATAAAATCAATGGCAAATTTTGTTCCTAATTTATTACGCCGTACCTGGTTTTGTTGCTTTAGCGGTTCCCGAAAAACAATGGATACGCTAGCACACTCTGTATCTTCTACTATTCTGTTGGATTTTGGCAATTGATGGTTGCACCTCCAAAGAGCAACAAATTATGCCACTATTTTTGTATCGATATTTTTATAACGTCAGGAGATACAAATAGTAGCTCGCTAGCTTAATATTAAGTTAGCGTAACTATGGTTTCTCGAGAACGATTGGAGCAACAAAATCGGCTACGGCGTAATAAATTAGCAACAAAATGTATGCATAGTTTGATCATGGGCTTACAAAGTGGCGACACTAACTTAATATACGTCTTTCATATGATGTAAACTTTATATTTTCGTAAAAATAAATTATTTAAGTATTTCGATGACATAAAGAAATCCCAGATGGCAAAACTATCCCAAATGAACTCTTTTTAAGTCAATTCTGCTTAAAAAGAATTCATTTGAAATAGTTTTGCCGTCTGGGAATCTTTGTTCTGAAATGATATTATTTATCAAATTTAAAAACTAGTCTAAACACGATGTAAATATGTATTTAGCCTGTAAGAATGAGAACGTCAGTCACATCCACGTCGGTCTGGCTGTAGCGTTCAGGGGCAATAGAAACGTGGGTAGATTCGATCAAATAATATTTAAATCATGCTCTAAATCCTTATCTCTTAATTATTATTGTAGAATTTTCACAATTGGGAAAGAGGATTAGATTTTTATTTTATTCACGTAGAAAGCACCTGAAAAATAAATCCTAAATACTCAAAAACTAAACGGAGAAAAAATTAAAAATGACTATGTTCACTTCACTTCACTTCAATCAAAATTTTCCAATAAAAGAAGCACACGTAATAATAAAAATAAGCAGTCTCTCCTTGGCCTTTGATGCGCAACAGAGCAAGTAATACACCGCAGGCCGCATAAAAAGCGAGGCCTCGCAATCGTGTAATAAATTCGCGATTTCCTTTGATTTCCGACTGAAGCTCGAGGGAGATAAAAGCTCGGGCGCAAAGCGGAACCACGGAATAAAAAGCCGGAGGAGGCAGGAAGGCAGCGCCGCACGTTTCATTAGCGTAATTAACTTGGCGTGCTTTTACGTGCGTGTAGCTGTGCGTGCAGCCAGAGGAAGGTGACTAATCGATCTCAGGATGCTTCGTCGCTGCAAGCTTTTCAGCCTTCAGCTCTGATGCGCTTCTTTGAGTGGATAATGGGAGCTTGTTTTCATGATTAGTGGAAGAGAGCTTTGTGATGTGCACTGAGGTTTAATGCTACTTCTTCCATCGGGAAATATCGATAAGATTTAGCTGCTACGCGGAAGTGCCGCCTTTTACTTGATATAAACATTACTTATTTCATTACTTGAAAATTTAATGTGAATTTTTGCAGGGGACTTTTCTTATATAAATATAATATTTTTGTTAAATAAATTTCTATTCTATAAATCTTTGATTACCAAATAAAAATGAAACTCAAAGTTGTGATATAAGTTAATTAAATAGTAAAAATTTACACAAAAAGCTATTTTTTGAATACTTAATTTTTTATTTCTTTTTTACGGATGACTTTATATGCCATTATATAATTATTATATAAGATATTGTAACCAAGCATCCAGCTCGCTTACAAACCGTTTGAGGCTGCGTTTAAATAGCGTCGTGAGACGTCGCCGCACCGAAAAACAATTCGGGGAAATAGTCGACTCGCACCGACTAGCGATGTAAACAATTGAGGAATGTGGCTAGTATTAACTAATACTTAGAGAGAGAGAGAGAGAGAGAGAGAGAGAGAGAGAGAGAATAGAGAAAGTAGGGATAAACGAAGGAGCTCGCGGCTCGAGAGGATCATCTTTTGGGGTGACGAGCAATGTCTCCGGGTGAGAGCGATCGGACGGGAGATAGCGTCTTCACGCGGGCAAGGCGTTCAATTCTATAAGGCGAGCGGAGGATCAGGGCCACAACTAGAGAGCCGTCTCCATCATCCAGAGAGCGAGAGAAGCTACCGTCGTACAGCAGCCTGCCGTACACGGGAGTCTGCAGCTGAGCCACAGTACTCCGGACGACCTCGCCGAGCATCGCTTCACGGCACCTCCAACGGAGAAAGGAGCATGCCGAGCGAAACGACGTAACTAATACAGTCCCGAACAGGTAGCGTTCAATTATTCTCTCTCTCTCTCTCAAACACGTTGATCGAGCTCAAGAATCAACGAATGTTCAAATCGATTATATCTCCGTCTTCCTCAAGTAAGACCTCGATCCAAGCAAATTGCAAGTGTTGTCCCTGGTTGAATTTAAAAACATTTTTAGAGCATTTTTTGACCATTTTTTAAAAAATGGCCAAAAAATGCTCCTTAATGTGCCAATAAATGCTAAAATTTAACCTCAAAGCATGTGATTTCTACTGGATAGAAGCAAGGCAGTAAAAAAAACAGACAGCGTTTTTGCCTTTTTTTGGAATTTTCAGGACTGTCGCTGCCGACGGCTTATTGAAATATTTATGTCAAAATTAAATAACTATCTTTTTAACCAAAATTTTTTATCATTAATCATACGGAGCGCTCATTGCATATATACAGACACTGGCCATAAAAGTGATCTAGATATTTCTGTAAAGTAATTACTTTTGCGACAATTAAAAGAAACATTTTACGCAGTAATAATTTTTTCATATTATTATATATATTTAACTCAGGTTTTACAAGGACATAACATTATTTCCACGGCATTTAAAATGCAATAAATATCATCATGTTATTGTAAAAATACATCACAAGTATTGTAAAAATACATAAAAGGATTCTATTTGAATAATTTTTCCTTTTTTTTTTTGTTCTCAGATTATTTTTTTTCAAACATCAATTAATAGTTTCATAAAAATACGGAAGTTTGATAAATTCAAAATTTATGCACTATTTTTTACACCATTATGCTCCGTCTAGCAAGTCACAGTACACGATGTATAGACATTGAACTCTCAATTTTACAATACTTATAAATTTTATTAGTTTTCAACTTTCAACCCATAAAACTAAAAGAAAAACAATCCTAAAAATATAGGAATCGCACAAAAAATTCTGGTAGACGCCACAGTAAATACAAAAGGCTGTCTGAATTATACAGAATACACACAATCCGCCGACGCAAATACGAAAGAAAAGCAAAAAAAAGTGAAAAAGCAGCCGCAAAGTCTAGACACGAACCCATTATAGCAGAAGAGTGAGTCAGTCGGATAAACAAAAACAAAAACAGATATAAGAGCATGAAGGTAGGGAGAGTGCTCGACTCACGCCTAATTCATTCTCTAGCACTCCACGTGGTAAAGCGCTGGCACTTTCACCCATAGATATAATACGGTAGAGTAGGCAAGTTGGGAGAAACAGTATAACAGAGAAGAGTGAGAAAGAAAATAAGTAGGGGACAACTATCCTTGTTTAATGGCGCATGCGCAATGTACAGTTGGGCTGTCCGTTTCCTCTTTCTTGAATAACTTTTTAAAACAATGTTACTTTGTTAATTTGTTATTCGTTTAAAATTGCAGCATCCCGTAGACACTACCTATGCATGCGCATGCGCACACTAAACAAGGATAGATATTCCCTATCTCATCTTCCATCTTTGCCTTTACTCTTAATGCTTTAACTCATTGAAACGGCATGCGCTTGCCTGCTCTACAGTATTTATATCTCTGCAGCTATGCTTTCACCGCCACGTACAACAGCTGCCTGTTAATCGTAGCCAAACACGCCCGGAAAATCAAAAAACCGGGCCGCCGCGCGAATCAACGGGATGATCTATCCAGGCTCCGCACACGCGCATATCGCACGAAGAGAGCCGCATCCGCCTGTGTATGTCGCGGCGAGCTATAGGAAAACTCTCCAGGGCTCGCGGAGAGTCTAACCATACGGGTGGGGAAAATCAATAAGAAAGCACCGCCGTTTAAAAGCCTCGACGAGTGAGAGTCCACGGGCGCGCTTGCATTATCTCCGACGCCGTACGTGCTTGCACTTCTAAGGCGAACTTCGATCTCTCATCTATGAGGATAAAGGAGCTCAACACGCTGGCTTAGCTGCTGCCGTAAGATTTTGGAGGTTAGGCGCCAAAGTATGCCACCCAAGTACAGGTGAACGCTTTCCCGTCCTCAAGGATTCACGGCTCAATGTCATCGAGTAAGTCGCTTTTTTCTTTATTTTTAAAGCGTGCTTAAGTGGGAAAGTGAAGGAGACGAGATTGAAAGGAAGAGAGAATGCCGCAGTGGCTTAGGCGTCGTCTGAGTAATGTATTTTTTATGAGCTGCTGCAGAAAAGTCCAAATTCGACTGTATGATTTTTTTTCATAAATAGAACGATTATTTTTGGTTGTTTTGGATTAAGTTTGATTGTTTTGAATAATCAATGAAAGTTAAAAGATTAATTATAACTGTTTTCTTGTAGAAATAGACAATCAAGAATTTTGAGAATGAAGGCAAGGACAGTGGAACAGCTGTGCTAATGGAAAAATGTCAAGGACACTGATATTAGCTTCTTGACAATTGGAAGGATCCATTAAGATGGGAAGCAAAATATTAAGAGCCGTTTGGCTGCTGCCACTGGTGTTATTGCTGCTGCTTGACGACGCTGGATCTACGCATATCAGCGGCAGCTTCAACACCAAGGACTTCTTCAAGTTCCTCATAAAGTTTGGATTTCAGAAAACAGAGCAACATAGAAAGAAAGAATCTTATGGCTATATTTTTGGAAACGTCACTTCGAAAGCAAACTTTTCGCAAAATATTACCCTAGCTGTATTGGATCGCAATCATTTTTTAGAATATTATGGAAATCGAACGATTAGAAATAAAACTCTCGCATGTGCCATGATGTTTAGAACGCTTAATCAGAGCTCTTACGATTCAAAATGCAACGATGATGGTCCTGAGGACTACCTGAGGTACTTCATTACTTGTTTAAATTTAACTAAATTCAGGCGCGCTACTTTTTTTTTATTCCGCATATTAGGAATTTATATACGTTCAAAATATTCTTTCTATTATAATTTCATGAATCTTTAATAATTCAGAAATGTAAAACTTTTAACCTTAACATACACTTTGTACTAAATTTTGAGGTTAGAAATTTCGGAATTTATTATTCAAAAATTTTTATCGTGAAGTATTAAATAGAAAATAAAAACCTATGGCAATATTAACACGCCATTACTTTTAAAAGTTTTTTTTATTTTCTATTCTAATTCTCAAAACTCTACTTTTAATGGCAAGGTGCGTTTTATACACATAAGAATCGTACACGTAAACATTGTACACAATTTAACATTGGTGAAATTTAT
>JAWWEM010050427.1:0-11530 GCA_035582935.1 Ormyrus thymus
GTAGCTTAAAATTAGGCAGCGCTTAATATTTTAACCAGCAGGACTGCTTTATTTTCTACCAGGGTTGGACGTTAGAAACCGCGTCAAATCTTTTGCAAAACCTTTGAAAGACAAAAAATTTTGTAGACTGCACAAAAGTACCAGTTCGTTTTGCTCGCTTGCTATCATTACTTTTATTATGACATCTGTGCAGCGCCAAAAGCGAAGCACAAATTCAACGCGATTGCGCGGCGCAGCAAAAATTTGAAACCTTCCAGCTTTCTAATGCGCTCCCAGCACTCGGCGCATGGAAGTGGCCCTGCGCAGAGACGGGAAGCTCGAGCGTCGTTCCGCGATCCTTTATGTGAAAACGCTGCAAATCACCGCGGGAGCAGGAGAGGCCGCGCGTACGTACTTGCGCTGGCGCTGACGCGCTTGTTTAACCCGTAATTTCGCCTTGGCTTTCGCTCGCTCGTTTTATGAGATAGAGAGAGAGAGGGATGAAAGATGCGTAGGATTACAACGCGGAGAATGCGAGTAAATCACGGGCCGAGAAATGGTCGCGGGGACCGCAGCTGTCGCGACTTCTTTCTCCCGCTCGAGCCCCCGTGAGCGCGATTATAACACTGATTTCCGGACTTTTCCGACCGAGCCGCCTGTTGCCAGGACGGCGGCGATTAATAATTTCGCTGATTTATCCGATCGTCCGGGAAGAGCGGCTGGAATAGAGAATTCAGAGCTGCCTGAAAAGCGGCGCCGAGCAATTAGGGCGCGGAGTGGTTTGTGCGTTTCGCGGAAAAACCTTTAATTCAATTGGGCCGCGTAAGCAATTAAGAGTCATGGGTAACAAAGTGGCGATTCCGAAGGGAAGTTTATAAAAAGCTATCCCTGGAACGCGAGCGGAATGCGCGCTTTTGTTTAAGCGAGTATGTGGCGCACTTGGGTATTCGCGCGTTCCTTCGAAACTTCCGCCACTCGAGAGAAAAAGAGCAGCATTCGTGCCCCTTACATAATTCGAAGGCGGATACTCGCCAGCTCAAAGCGCCGTTCATTAGAAATTTAAGCCGCGTCTCAATTCCCAGAGAAAAATTAGCAAGAGCTCGCTGAAATTCCTGCCGGCTTCTCCACTTCGGAAGCTCTCAGGCGAGCTCGTCCATCCGTCACCCTCCACTTCCCGAAAGAGCCCCCGCGAAATTCGTCCTCTCTGCCGCTCGACTCCTCGCGTCCCTGGGAACCTCATCGAAAACGAAACCCCGGGACAAACTCGCGGGTCAGAGGTGAAAAGCGACTGCGCCGCACAAAGTCCTCCGTCCCGTTACGCGAGAAAGAGAGGCGGAAACGAGAGCTCGGGGAGAGAGAGAGAGCGCGGCGCGTTTTAAGGAAAGTTCCTCGCGCTTTCAGCGAGTTACGGCCGCTTATACGTGTAAAACGCTAAGAGCTTGTTCCCATACGTCTGCGGAGGGGAAGCTTGGCGAGCGCGGCGCGCGCCGAGCGCAATGGGAGTTTATGCACGGCGCGCAGAACTGCGTGCGATCCAGAAATTCGCCGACTGCGTCCTCGGCGCGTCAAAGGGCTGCTTTTATCGCCGCTCGCGTCGTCCGCGCTGCGTGAGCGGGCTTGGCAATGGCCGCTGCTCTCACAGTAGATGGTGTACGAGGTTGGCAAGACGGTGTATTCGTTATTTTCGGATGTTAATTTCTATCGTTATTAACTCAGAAGTTATACGGTTGTACTTCAAAGTGACGGGCAAACATGACTTTATCGGCTTTCTCGGTGTCTCCAAAATGCTTCGGCGGTGAGACCACCATTAATTATAAACTACATTCAACATCATTCCTACTTTGTCGCCTGTAATGCATCATCCAAATCGCACCGGAGAAATACAATTACAGGAAACTCTGGAGCCGCGGCCGGTTTCACGAGTCGCCGGGGGAAAAATCGCTCGTTAACCATATAGAGAAGGTGAGCGGCGGCGCGCATGAATTTGCCTCCGCCGCGATACCCGCGTTAGATCCTCGAAGTTCGTGGATTCCCGGGCGATCTCTCTCTCTCTCTCTCTCTCCCTCTCTCTCACTCGCGGCGACTCGCGAGACTGTTATGGATGGAATTTTAACTCGCGTATTTATGAGGGAAAAGGTCACTCGGGTCCCGCCGCGCGGAAAACTTACCTGAAAACAGATAAAACGAGGAAGATCGGCCTTTGAAATTTTGATCGAGCGGTCTTGCGGGTAAAGTTATTTTGCGGCCGAAGTTCGTTAAAGTGGGCTGTCCTCGAAACGAAAAGTTTTTTTACTCAACGCATATCAGTCGAAACCTTAAATGGTACGCGGAGAAAAATCGCTAGTAAAATTTGCCTCAAATGTAAGTAAAAGTTGCTTAAAAAGTTAAGCAAACATGTTAAGTAAACTTTAGCCAGCTTTATAAGTAAATTTTACCGAATCCTAGGCGCCATTTTTCTTTCTGCCTGGCTGCGCTGGCTTACTTAATAAATCAAGTAATTTTTACTTAAGTCAGAATCAGTATCTTTTACTTACACCTTTTAAGTAAATTTCACTAGCGATTTTTCTCCGTGTAGCCTAAGTGATTTGCATATATTTTATGACTAATTTAGAAACTGTATTGCCCGGAGTTTTAACTATCACATACTTTAATAAAATTCTATACGATTCGAGGCACGGATTAGTTGTTGCTACACTACCCAACGAAAACTCCCGAAGCCCCTTATTAACCCAGTTCTAAAAAGGGGCCTTATCAACTAGCGGCAGGCAGCGATACCCGCGCTCGTTTCACACAGTCGGAAAAGGAGTAGCCGCGCGTAGTTCGTGATGCACTTCGCGCTCGTGGGGCATCGATTTATCATCGGTCCGGAATAATTTCCGACCTGCTGAGACTCTCTCTCTCTCTCTCTCTCTTCTCTCGGGGACACGACGCCGGCGATCGGAGGCCGCGCGCTGCATTATTTATTTATGAGGATAACGGCGGCATCGACAATGGGAAAAGGGGCAGCTGCGCGCGTCGGAAAACTCTCCGGGCCGCCGCTCGGGCGATATTTATAAAGCCGAGGGAGAAAAGAGCGGCTCTCGGGTGGACTCTCCCAGGCGATGCCCTGGGAATAGATCGCGAAACCCACTTACGAGCCGGGAGGACTTACTCCGAGATTCGCCGTGGCATAATTAGAGGCGCTGATTTAAATGTCGGCTGCGCTGCTGATGGGTCGAGGATTAAGAGAGATAATACGGCACTACTAGTTTTACAAAGATAACTTGTTTTTCGGCAGAAAATTCTTTTTCGCTCGACAGTGAGTACTTTGTACTAAAATGAGCCGGTTGGCAAAAAATTGACATTCCACGACTGGAAAATCAACACGACGGCAGCAAGAAAAGTGTTAGCCGGGTAATTCCATAAATCGCCGAGCGGGCGGGAAGAAGTTTACGGCACTGTTTACCTTTCGCTGGAAATCAAGCTCGCGGGTAAAATTTCGCAATTTCGCCGGTGGTACAGACGGAGAAAAACCACCGAAGCGAGGAGGCAACAGTGGCAAGTCGACAAAAACGGGGGGACGTCTCGCCGCCCTTTGATGCTGTCGCGATACGGCCGTCGAGAGTTCCCCGTACTTTCGGCCGCCCCTCGTTTTCTTCGACTTCCGCCGCGGCGGCGATTCGGCCGCGAGCGAGGCATCGATAGGACGCGCGTAACGCAGAAATCGCTCGTTCCCGGAATGGAATTACCCGGCGCGGGGAGGCGCTTTTTGCGGGCGCCGGCCGAGGCGACCGTCGCGTCGGAGCGGTGATTCGGTGAACGTTCACTGCGCCGGGATGCTTCGGGAGTATGATTGAGTGGTTTGCCGGGAGTCGTTAAGGAAGTGGCGTTTTTTGATTAAGGAAGTATCGGGCTGTTAAAGGGGGATCGTTTTTTAGGAAGCCTGTTAGCCGGGTATGCTGTTTTATTTCGAATTATTCAAAGTCAAATTTTTTTTTATAAACGCGCAGTGAGAAACGCATCAATTTTTTCTTATAAGCTTCTCATTAAGTTCCTTTCGTTTATTAGTAGCAGAAAAGCATAATAATGATACTATAAATCACGATTATGATCAGACTTTCAGTTTCATTTAACGGTGATTAATTTATCGCCCAAAGAGTCTAAACCGCCCGAACGAAAGCATCAGTCAGTAACCGGCAGGAGAAATTTTCGCCGCGATAAAAACACTCGCGAGCTATTCCAAAAATGCGTCGCCCCTCTCTCCCCGTGGAAAAAGGCGCAAAACGATCGGCAAGTGAAAATCGTAAAGTCGCGCGCGCGCTCGAGTACAAGTCGATCGTCGCGCGTGCGCACTGTAAACTCGCGCGCGACGGGCCCCGCCGTAAATCACCCTATAACGCGTGGATTTTTTCCCCGTTTTTTTTCCTCCTTCGGCCGCGAGCAGCGCGCGTTTATATACACTTTGCTAGGCGTAAAAGCGCCGGAATAGTTAAATCGCGCGCGAGGCCGACGAGAATAAACGGCAAGTAATTTAAGGCGCAATGAAACCCCGGGTTTTTATCCGCGCGGCGGCCGCGACTGGATTCCACCGCGGCCTGAGATCTACTTTTTTTTTTTTTGTTTTTTCCGGGGCCCCCCGATTTTCCGCGGCGGGAATTTTTAGATTCGACGCGGGATCTTATGATGATCCTTTTCTCCCGGCGCGTATATATAATAAACTCGTAATTTCGCGCCGAGACGAGAGCCGCGGCGAGAAGTCACGCTTTAAGAGCAACGCGTGTCTATTTATAGAGGGACTTTGAGTATCTTTCCTCGTTTTCATCTTTTATGCATTGGTTTTCGCTCGCTGATTTCAGGAATTGAATTTCACTGCTATGAATAATAAGCGCTTTTAAAGTGAATGCTTTTGTTTTTAATAACTAATAATAATTCTTACGTTTTCTTTATTTAATTCCCCAACAGTTTACTCGATATTTCGCCATTGTTATTAAATTGCGATTCGCGTTCCGCTAGAAAAATGTAAATTCCTGCAACCATCGAAAAAGATCCTAATCTCCCGAGCGAGGCATCATAAATTTTTGCTTGTACCTATAATTTATCTTGGAATTCAATTAAATTTAACACGGTAATAGAATCTTTTCCGCCGAGATCCCCAAGAGCACAGAGAGCGGAGGCCCGCTTAAAACTCATTAATTTAACGTGAAATTCATCGTAATCCCACAATACAAAATAGCCAAGGCAGACTATCGCTCCGCCGGATCAAACTCATCTCGCGCGCGCGCGGCTTTCACTATCTTCGAGAGCGCGGGGCCGAAAATCCGGCTCGCCTGGCGCTTTCATCTCCTAATACACGAAATCGCGCTGGCAAAAATTCCGAGAGCCTCGGCGACGCGCGGAAAATATACCCGCGGCGTCCTTTTTCGCGCTTCCCCGCCGGGCTCGCCGCGCGCTTCCCGATTTTCTCTTTCGGAATCAAAGCCCGTTTGCTGCATAGCTCGAGGCTCTCCCGCAGCTGCGTTACATTGTGCTCGCCGGCACTTTCGACTGCTGCCTAATCGGGTCGGCGTCGCGGAAGAATTTGTCGGGACCGACACGCGAGAGAGGGTATATAATACCGGAAGCGGTGCACTCGAGCGGCGAGAGAGAGAGAGAGAGCAAAAAGATGGGATGCACTGGATGAGGCGCGTCGTTGTTGCTTCTGCGTCCGATTTTTATATGGAAGGATGCGCCTTTAGTGCTGGCAATAGAGTAATGGGATAAGTGTAATTTTATTTTCTTTGCCGAGGCTCTGTTTTTGTCTCCGTATATATACTTCCTCTACTTGGTTCTTTTTTCTTTTTAAATAAAAAAATGTAGGAATGATAGAACTTTATTATTGGAAGCTGGTGATGTGTTAATAAAAACAATGATTCACCATCGCTCTTATGCGGAAAAACAATTAAATGCGCATTTCTGCGATTATTAGAAAATGAAGTGATTATCGCATAAAGATACAAATAACTGCTACATTTAGCACGCACTTTCAATCATTAAATTATTACCATTAATTTGCAATTCAATTCGAATTTTAACGCTAATAAAACATACTTTAATTGCGAAATGAATATCATTCATGCCTTGCAGGAATGCAGTATCATTCGTTCGACTCTGCTTCTCTATCAGGTGAAATTCCAGTTTGCAGAAAAAAAAAAAGAAATCAGCTTTAATAAGCATCCGTTAAAAAGAAACAAAGCGTCAAAAGATCCAGTAGTATCGGAAAATAAAAGCTCGCGGCGGCGTGGCAGCTAAGCGCGGCATCTCGCGCAGTAATGCAGAAAAAATGATCCGGCGCCTGCGCGGGTCGCGCTCGGGAATTAATAAAGCACGCGAACATGACGAACGACGGGGGAACGAGGACGTTGAAAAATGGGCGAGCGGCGGCTAAGACTCGAGAATTAATGCGAAAGGAAACGAAGCCCTCTCGCGCTCGCGCGCAAGAGAGGCAGCTGTTGCTGATAGTTCATTGCTTGCTCGCGCCAAGTCGCCGCGGAAAGAAAAAAAAAAAGACGGGAGGAGGCGACCGAAAGTATCCATTATCGGAGAGCAGCTGTTGCGACCTCCGGGGAAGGCGGAGGGGGGGATGTTAATGTTCCTGCAATCGAGCGTGTGATGTAGATCCGGAGGAGGAACAAAAGAGATTTAGTCGGCCATTTCTCTCCGCGAGCTCGTGAGAAACTGACCGGGGATCGATCTCCTCCCCCCTCCTCCCCCTCGCGATTGAAATTTCAAATTTTATATACCCTCGGCTAATCCGTTAATTCGAGAGCGGAGAAGGATGGACCGAGCGAGATTCTTTTCGCTCTCTCTCCGGCAGCCCGAACGAGGGGAGAATAATTTAGGAGGGCAGACTTGGCTGCTGCTGCCGCGGAGCGGCAGATATAAAATGCGTTTTGATAGCGGCCTTACATGTACGTATCGATCAATTTTCATTTCAGCGCCGACGGCCGATTTTTGCCCGGCGGAATAAATCTTCATTTGGAAATGAGCTTCGAGAGATTTCGTTCGCGGGGTAATTGAAGGGAGAGGGCACCGATGATTCATGATTTTTCAGCGCGAGCTGGTTTCGGAATTTTTTCGAAACTGCTGCCGATATTGATTGCAGTTTCGATTTTAAGTGGCAATTGACAATCCGTATACGTATTTGAAAAGACACATATTTGGCTTCTTTGAACAACGTATTTCCCGCATTTGCGTAATAATGCGGCAATGAGCGCTGAAAAAACGGGCAGAGCAGCCTCGGTGAAAAAAGAATGAAAAATGAAAAACGAAAGCAGCTACCGCTCGCCCCCCATCAAAACCGAAATCCAATTTATATAATTCAGAAAAATTATTCCGCGCGGACCACAAAGTATCATTAACGCTTACAAAGAGTCCGCTCTCTCGCTCGGAATTGAATTCATTCGATCCTCTCCCTCAGCAGGATTCAATCTTAAGCTCGAGCGGCTGGCCGAGAAAAAAAGCCAACTTATCAAAACGCAAAACGGTACTACCACCTGGATTCGTAACGAAGGTGAAAAAAATAAAGGATATCGCAATCATTTCCTCGAGAGAGAGAGAGAGAGAAAGAGGCACGGCGGAGCGAGGGAGGGAGGGAGAGAGAGAGGAGCCGATGAAAAGAGCGAACGAGGAGAGGCAGCAGCCTTTTCTCGCCGAACGAGATACAAAAGGAGGATTCGAGAATGCAGAGAAGATTCAGTACAGGTTGCAGCAACAACGGGTGCGCGCGATCCTTTGTATGCAGATCGAAGCCGAGTTTACTGTACGGCCAGTGAGAATGATGTAGAGAAGGAGGACAGTAACGACCGAACAAGTGATAAGGAGCTTCTCATCTCTGGCTCCGAGCGCGCTTAAAAAGTCTTATTGAATATTAATCAGCGGTTCGCAGCGGAATTCGTACCTTTACAGCTAGCTAAATATTTACCAAAATCGAACGACGAATGTTTTCTTCGTCTCTTCAAGTTTCTTTCGAGAAACTTTTGCTTCGAAGCGGCAATTTGTCAAAAGGCAAGAGACAAAGAAAATTGATACGCAAGTCGCGGCAAGAATCCAGCCCGCATCGCGGGCAGACAAGCGCAGCCGAAACATTCCAGCGAGGCGGCACAAAAGGCGCACGAGCCGCCGACGAATCTCACGCCGCGATATCGCCCACGCCCGCGGCGGGGCGACACATTCGACGCACAAAAGAGCGAGTCCTTAAGAGGCGCCATCAATTACGCAATTTGTCCCCGGCGCCTTTCCGCTTCCTCGTCTCGCGCCTTAAGCAGCCCGCCGCGGAGGCCTATAAATAACGCAAATTGTGCAAGCACCGCCAAACGACATTTCGCGAATAAGCGCGCGCGCGCGTGACTCAAATGCTGCGCATGCTTTATGTGCTTTTGAGTGGATTTTAACGCCTCACTGCCGGCTTAAACTGCTATTTATACTCCGCGCGAGAGCTTGTCGCTCCCCCGGGTTTGTTTTCAAGAGCACACCGGAACGCGCGTTCTTTGCTGAAACGGCACCTCGGAAGGATGCGCGAACGGAGAGCAAAGCTCGGAACTGGAACGCCGAGCCGCGCGGACGCAGCAGCCCCGACGATCGCAACAAAGAAGGAGAGGAGAAGCCGAGCTCCATCGATCAAGCTAAAGAAGGGCAAGACGAAGGAGAGGAGATAAACGAGAGCAAAGGTGAGCCGAGCTTAATGGAGATCGCGTCATTTCGCGGGAGAGCTGCCACTACCGCTCGCCGAGAGAAAGATCGGCGATTTCGCGCCGCGGCTTGATCGGCAGCCGCGCGGCGGCCCGATCGATTTCCCGAGACGCCGAGGCCGGGAGGGGGAAAGTCTATCGAACGATCCGATCCGCTCGTTAAGAGCGAGAGGTTCCTTGCGAGAAGCTCGAAGATCGCTCCGATCGAGGGACTGCACCTTCTCTTTTTTTTTTTTTTTTTTGTTTTTGATCGAGTTTGTAAACAATTTTAATGGCCGGGCGTTGTTTTTGAAGGTTTTTGGCAGGAATTATTTTTTTCAACCTGTGTTTTTAATTAGTAAAAGCTAAAAAATCTGACAGAAGGAAGTGAATTCTTTTGGCATTAAAAATATTAAAAATCATATTTACTAATGACGTTGCGCAATGTAAAATTCGATCAATAAAAAAGTAATCTATATTAACTTGTCGGAGCACCAAACGAGGAGCGATTAAAATGCAATAAGCCTAATTAAATCCAAAGAAAAAAGAGCAGTCGATTCACAGGAGACTATAAATTTAACGACTAATTAAACCATTCCAGTCCCGCGGAAAAAAGTCCAAATTTCCACGGCAATAAATTAGCATCCAGGCTGAAATTGACATCATAAAGCGGCCCGCTTTACAGTGGTGAAAGAAAGGGAAATTTTCCCCCTCGAATCCCGCGGAAACGAGAGTAAACCAGGCGAACAATCTCGAGGAAAGTTTGACGGCCACGAGGGCTTATTTATGAGCGGAGCTTTGAGCGCAGCGACATAAGCCGGCCAGGAGAGAAGAGGAAGAGGAAGGAAAAAAAAAAAATTAACAAATTGCATAATGAAGAGTCGTGGCTTGCGGGCTTGAGACGTCCCATTATCTTCGATTACTCCCTCGCGTTTTCTACCGCAATGGAAAGTCGGAGCGGTGGATGCCCCCCCCCTCCCCCCACCCCTCGACTGCATAAGAAGCGCACTTTGCTTCATAAAGCACCACTTT
Source organism: Ormyrus thymus (assembly GCA_035582935.1). Classification (NCBI taxonomy): domain Eukaryota; kingdom Metazoa; phylum Arthropoda; class Insecta; order Hymenoptera; family Ormyridae; genus Ormyrus; species Ormyrus thymus. The sequence goes on from JAWWEM010050427.1 coordinate 9,696, forward strand.
GTTCATATTGCGCGCCGAGCGCCAAAGAGGAGAGAGGACTACAATAGATGCGAGCATCCGATATGTATATGTATATTCGCCGGTGGCCGGGAGAAAAATGCTTTCAATTTTTTTTTCTTTTTTCAAATTTATTCCACGAAACGGCCGCCGCGAGATTCCTGAGAAAGTTCCGGATCGACGGGGACGCGATATACCCTTTTCTTTATCGGGGGGGGGGAGGGGGGGAAAGCTTCCTGGATGTGTTCGGGCTCTTTGGAAAATTGAGCGGGAATGCTTGAGAGGTCGGGGCGCGGAATGAGCGCCGAAGAAACAGTCCTTTCGTCGAGTACTGCGCCCGAAAAAGTGTATGCAAAAACGCAGCTCGGTACTCGGTAAACAGCTCGATTGCGTTTTAAATTTCCAGAAATTTCTTCTTCGCGGTGCCATCGCTCGACGGCGGCCGTTCGAAAGTATCATCGAACCCCCGAATTCAAAGCCCAAAGAGGGCAAAAAGCGTAAAAACGTCCCGCGGCCATTTAGCCTCGGCGGCTTAGAATCGCGGTGAGCGTTGATCCGCGGATGACGCGAAAATGGATCGCGTACGCGCTTAATAGCCCCGGCAGCGGCGGTCGGGAGGGGGGGAGGAGGGGGATCGAGACGAGCGTGCAAATTCACAAGCGTAATATGCCGATCCCCCGAAACGATACAGACGTACACGTACACGCGCCCAGGAAGCTGATTACCCATGGCAAACGCTTAGCGGCGGAGCTCGGCTCATTGTACTTGGCTGTTGAACCCCTGAGAGAGAGAGAGAGAGAGAGAGAGAGGGAGCCCGTATCTTGCGGCCGAGCAGGACAAGGATCTACCGGGTGGCCCGGAACTAGGCGCCTTTTAAATGGAAAATCCAGATGCTGTTTTTTTTTTTCTTTTTTCGTCGTCGATTGCTTGGCGTCCTTTGAAAATTTAAGAAATTATACGGTTACTTAATCCGGGCTCGCCTCGTCAATTCGTGGCGGTTTAAATTTTATGAACCGAGAAATCCGCTTAAACCGACAATTAATTCATAAAGAGGGCAATAAAAAGGGGATAAAAATTCTGCCGAGCGAGAAGAACGTTAGGATAGACTTTCACCCGACTATTTAGGTTGATACTCCGCGGCTTCGACCCTTTACTCTCTCTTAAACTCCGCGCAGTGACATCACAGAATTAACGACCACCGAACCGTCCATTTTTCTTCCCGCGCACCGAGAGAGCCCCCGGACCCCCTTCTCCCGGTAGCCAGAAAACGTTGATCAAGCTTTCTTCGCCGTCGACGTCCCCCTCTCCCCCCCGGCCCCGACATTGTTTTCGCGTTTCACTCCTCGCCGCTGAATCGGCCGCTTAAACGGCGATCTCGCGCGAAATGAAACGTCGCAGCCGGGGACGGCTCGAGGGGGTCAGCCGGTGAAATCTGAATTGATACATTCGGCCGCGGCCTGGACGGCCCGAAACGAATCGTCGGCGATTAATGCGTGGAAGCGTCGCGCGCGCGCGCACACACCTCCCGTACAAGCCGATTTCCCTCGGATCCGACACTTTCCTCGCAATACGGCGGCCCGAGCCTAATTATCGTAAACTCCGCGCGCCGCGGGGACTGTAAACAAAGATGGCTATCTCGGCTCTCCGATCTCGGCGACTTTGACTCCTACTACCTCCCCCTTTTTAATTGAAAAAGAAACCCGCGCGGCGTACAACGTCGACGATTAAATTCACAAGGAGAGCGATCGCGAGCGCGGATAAACGTGTGCATCCTTTCCTTTATCCCATCGCTCGGGGGGGGGGGGGGGGGAGTTTCCTTGTTTATGCGAGTCGCGGGG
>JAWWEM010050429.1:0-11527 GCA_035582935.1 Ormyrus thymus
AGGATAGTGCAAGTTTGTCCTTCGATTACGATAGAGTATACTAATTTTTAATGAGATATTTTTCTCAGTGTATTAAAGTTGATGTGAAACTAATTGTTCTATTTTTAACAAACGCAACATTTTTTGTCGACCGTATTGCCGACCTCTTCAAGCACCTTTATTAGTTATCCTTAATATATTGTACGCGCAAGAGACCTATGAAACGAAAATTTAAAATCAAACTCGAGTTTGCAATTGTATATGAATATTACGAAATATAGTAACAAACGTAATTTTATTTTCATACAATTTCATAAAACAGATTTGTCAGATGTCAAAATTGAAAAATTATTTTCTAAAAAAATATATTTAATAAATGTGCACTGCAAGCATTAACTAAAGTAAATATCGAAAAACGTTCTTTGTTGCAGCGAGCAGTTGACGCCGCACCGCCATCTACCGGGGAGTCTCCGTAGCTCCCTGCAGTTCACGCAGCAGCACAACCATCCCCACAGACATGAACCGGCGGCCCTGTGCTGCCAGGCGCCACCCCCGACGATCAACAATTGCCACACAGTGCCGCGCGGCTGCACCCTTCATCCGCGGTGAGTAACGTCGCTGTCTGCTTTTACCCTCTGCAAAGCTCGAGCAGCTTTCACTTACCCCTTGATACTATCGATTCCCTTCGAGCTTCAAGCTCTAATTCTTCCTTTTGCTCGGTCTTCGGCGGATTCTCTTCGATCATCTCTTCAATTCCTTGTATTGTCTCCCTTCTAGATACTCCTCGATCGCCAGTTGTATCTTCATGTTCTTCAAGTTCTAGCTCTATTAGTCTCGGACTTGGCGGAAACTTTTTATGTTTCAAATATTGCTAAACCGGTTGATGATTTACATCGGGTTAAATGGAATTAGAAAGTATTATTTTATATTATTGACAATCATTTAATTTATTACGTCTAACCATTTCTATTTGATTGATAATTAGAAATGTGCAAATATGTTTATGACGTAACCAGTAACTACTTTAAATTTATCTTATAATTTGGCATAGAATTTGCCTTACTAGTAATTATTTTAATTTTATTGAATGATACAACTATATTTGGAACATTCATTTAAAGTGTTTTATGTCATAGTAAGTTAAACCCCTTTTCGGCATTTTTGTCCTATAATGCTGTAAAAAATGTTTGTTCAAGTATAACGATCAATAATTTTTGTGGCAATTACTAATATATTTATTTCTACCAGTGTGCTCCCTACTCACGCCTAATTTAAATTTTTTCCAATAAATAAATAAATTCTTTATTGCCAGGTTATCGAAATGTTTTAATTGATTATAACCTCAATAATAATTTTCTATTTCACAATTATTTCTAAAAATAGTCATTACTTTTTAACCGAGTTTCGCGATTGCCATTACTTATTATCGTCACGTTCTACTCGCTGTTAGCGGAAAGATTTATCGAAACTATCTTTGAAATTGCCGCGGAGCACTTAAAGAAAAATTTATTAGCGCTAATATTGATTTTTAGTTGGGATGAACGCTCAGTGAACCTAAAATCGTTAGTTCAACTCCGAACTTTTAAAACGTTTCAATTTATTTAAGGATCAGTTAGTTACAAGATACAGTCCATCGCGAAAGATAAAAATTGTAAAATTATTTACGAATCGGCGAATTATTAATGATTGGTTTCGAATTTTGTAATTGCGTCATGAAATCTATAAAGATACCAATTAATGTTCTGATTTTTGTTTCAATTTTATCTGTGATGCGGGAAAATTGACGTTCTCATATAATATTGAGAAGCAATTCGGTTTCAAATTTCACTTCATTTCTGCATTTTATAAAACTATGTGACATTTATAGTATATACAACTATCGCACATTGCCGTTAAAGTTATTAGAAGTAATAATGTTTTCGCACAGATGAAGCATCATCGCGCAAACAGCATCTCCCAATTGATCGTACTAAAATGCCATTAAAAGAGACATCAAACTCAGCAAATCCTCTTATCACTATTATGTATAATCAACGTCGGATCCCTGGTTTACCACACAGCACTTTACCATCGCTCAAAATTCATTCTGCAACAGTTGCTTAAATTTTAATGATTAATTAAATTGCATTATATTATGTCAATATCATTTCAATTAGTAATGGAAATTAAAAGATTAAAAATAGTCAAGAATATACGAGATATACCATATTCTGCCAAAAACGTTCCGTATATTTTCAAAAACCATACTAGTTTTCTAACATTTTCATTTCGCTTTATCCATTTATGTTGTAATCTGTACCTACTTCCACCAGCAGACTTATGAATTAAATAGCTAAATGCTCAAATAAATACGCACACTTCCTGAACCAACTTCCATTTCTACGCATAAATCAGCTATTTTAGTTATTCCAGCAATACGCAATCCTTACGCAATACCCCTACTTCAGTTTTCTCCACCTGCACTTGCAGCTCATCCTTTGTTCGGTGTCATGACTTTCTCTCTTCCCAGCCACGTCTTCTCCAGTTCAGCGCAAATTATGCACTGATTTTCCGACAGGAACACGCACACACTGCGTCGCCCTGAAATATACCGGCGGCTCTTTCATCTCGACTTTTGACGGGGCTTATTTTTAGGCTCCATTGATGTCCGACGACGGAAGTGGGACTCTTTATAACCTTTCCGCGAATCGGTCGATCGGTCTTTTGTCCAAGTTATTGGCCGTTACTTAAAATATCAGCTGACGCTTTTGCGAGGCTATTTTCTTTTGTCGCGCTCACCGTTATGTGAGCTGAAACAGGATGTAATAGTTAATAATTGAAATATTTTCTGTCGGTCAAGCCTGTAATTTAACCATTTAATGGAAGTCTGGTTATAAAATTAGAGTTTTACATAAATAACCAATTGACTGTATTAGTGCCTTTAAAGCTACAATTATATAAATGTTCAATGAATAATGTCTATAAAAATAAAAAAAGAGTAAACTTACAATCAGATGTTTTTAAAAAAAGATTTGAATAAATTAAGATTCGATTGTATGATCTCACGTTTCACTCATATTGCAGCTCTTCATAAAGTCAAATTTTCTCTTTTTTCTATTTTCAGATTAACTCAAAATTCTAATGAAAAAAATATTTAAAATCATGAAATGAATTAATTTTGTGACTAAATTGTTTTTTCCTTTTCCTTAATCAAGAGAACAATCCAAATTCATCTTGCTTTTATATTAAACATAAAAACACCGATCTTTCAATTCACGTTCATTATATTCAATATATTCCTAATTAGTCGCGCTAAATTAATACTGCATTTTCCAACTAATTACCTGCATTGTTTACCAACTCCAATGTAAAAAAAGCTAATTCTGTATTCCAGATTAATTAAAAGCCAGTTCAACGAAAGGAGCAACTAGTCGTTTTCTTTCAGGGTATTTACTGTATTTACTGTAGTTATTTACAATGCGCCAGCAAGGTGATTAATAATGATCAATGTTTTTCTTCGACTACTTTTCCTGCTGTTTCTCTCGCCCAACGGCGTTTTTATTCCCAGATGCTGCTCCGAAAGAGTTTTTCGCCTTCTAACGAGGGAATGAATTGAGGTCGTTGGCCCGCTTTAAATAATAATGAGTTTATAAGTTTATAATCATTTTCCATTCCAAAACGTTAAAGCAGAATTTTTAATATGAGTACTTGAAACGTTTTAATTTTGGATTTTTGAAACATTGTGTAATCGTTTCGTGCACGTTCGTGTAATCTGCAATAGTATTGAAAATTAAAAGGTTTGGTCGACGAATCGGAAAAATGTAATGCCTAAAAATGAATATTTGCAATTTCATTGGTCAAATGCAGATTAAAAATGTAAAACATATTAGACCCATTGCAAGACGACGTCCTGCAAAGAAAGTTCCTGCATCCCTTAGTCACTAATCGAGACCGAAGAATCGAAGGCCCATATTTCGAAAGGAGCTCGGAGCGTAACCGTCTTTCGCGCGTCGCGGCAGAGGGAAGGCCCATAAACAAGCCTCGCCCGGTTCGTAGATTCTCCCCAGCGGCGACGTCGCGCTTCCGGCCGGCCGTAAAGTCCTGTTTAAGCGCTCCGCCCGGCGGAGGAGTTAGGGGGTCACGGCCCGATCGTCCTCCCGGGGACGGAGTAAAAACTCACCTGCTTGATTGGACTTGGCTGTCAAGCGGGAGTTATTGAATTTAAGGCTCCGGCTGGCGATGTCGCGGGAGAAATCTGACGAATAGATTGTGCGTCAAGGAATTTAGTTTCGTGAATGGAACACTTTTTTCGGCTTCGAAAAGTCAGCTGTTGAAGTATTACAGCAATAATTTTCTGTCATTTATTTAAAACTCGTTCTTGCGAAACGGGTTGTCTGATAAAAGGGGAAAAATTCAAGTAAATTGTGGCGATAACATTTTATTTATAAAATATTCTGTAAAATGCACCATAACTATTATTTTTATTTCTAATACAAATAAACAATGATTATTTAATAACGTATTCAGTTCAGGATATTATCTCAAGTAAGCAAGTTTCGTAAAGTTTTACGACTTTGTTTCTTGTTTTTAGTTTCGAAACTGCTAAAAGAATTGGAGATATCTAAAGGTCTGTGCTCCCATAACACTTTTTTATGGCCAGCGATAAAAGTGTGGGATTCAACTTTGCCTGTATTTTATTTTTTTGCCTTCTTTAAAATAAAACTACATCTCACGCCAGATTTGAAACCGCAACCTCACCAGCTGCGACTTACTTGTGGGGGGAAATAATGAATTTATTCGAAGCATTTAATTACATAATTAAGTTATTTTTATATTTTATAAATAAATCATTTGTCTGTCATGAACTGTGTGCGAAATTTTGAATTTTTTCAACAATCGCAGCAACTCCCTCGCACATTATTAGCGAGCAGAAAAAGCGATCGTATCGAAGCAATTAGTCACAGCGATGAAAATTCCATTAAGCATCGAAAAGCCTTCTTCGGCACGCAGCTTTTAAGAGCCCTTTGTTATCGATATTTCACGCGAGGCTTAATCCTGAAAAAGCGCCTAGCCAGCCGCAACATGTAGTAGAGGAAACGACGCGGCTGCTCGCCTTCCTGATTTATAACGTCTTTATCCGGAATTTCAGCCCTTCGTGACGGGCCGCGAACCTTATCCCTGACTTTGATCTTGCGCCGGACGGTTGGACTTTAATTTTAAGCGCCGCTCGCACGAAAGCTCCGACGAGTTTGCTGTTTTTCTTTGTCGGAGGGGGTGGGAGAGCTTGGCGAACGCTCTCATGTGCGGCTCGGGGAAGAGAAGGTACGAGGCTGCTGATTGTGCTTGAATGCAAATGTTTTATTTAGTCTGGAAACGGCGAGCTAGAAAGTTTTTCGGCTCTTTTCGTTGGGGGATTATTTTTATTTCACGGTTTTTTACAAATCTTGGATGGTTAAATGGTAGCTTTAGTTAAAAAGAGTTGCTGTGATTTATAATGTCGATTAATGCCACAATAGAGTACGCAAAATTCTATAATTATGCTGATCCATTTAGTCTCATGAATAATAAGACGCAATAAACATACTATAATGACTCGATTAATGATCAAACATTGTACTAAACTAAATTAAAAAGTAACTAGAAAAGGAATTAACGAGATTCCCTATCATATGAAGTACAATGAAAATAATGAATTTTCAATACCGGACTCGATTGTGACGAACCGGCAGAGGCAGCGTTTGTTTCATAACGCTCGGAAAATCTAAAGCCAACACGGCTGGAATAAGCTTGAAAAAGCAGCGGCATAATCCAGAGGATCAGCGTGAATCAAGTGAAAAGCTCATTAATGTTGTGCAAACGTCCGGGGGGCTGACCGCGCTCCTGTTAGCCAAATAGCAAAGATAAATCAGGAACGTAGCTGCCTGCTGGGGGTCCAAATATTTAATGCGAGCTGACGGCACCAAGACTTTGGCGCAGGCTCCGGCCTTCGATAGTTATGGTGGGGCCCGGTTGGAAATAAAAGTCCGAATGCGTGCTGATGCAATATATTTTCAATCCTGGATTTTACGAAAATTACGAGTTCACTTTCATTGCCTTGTTGGTCTATTTAAAGGATACTTTTGCTCGTGAAGAAAAGAGCCGTGGCGCAGAAAAGTTAATTGCTTTGTAGCCAATGGTTTATATATACGGTAATTGGATTGGATTGTACAAGAAATTTGAAATTTCGAACTTTATACTGGAAAGGTATACTGGAAAGCAGAATATTTAACATTATAGATTCAAGCAATTTTCAATGAGTTTAAAAAACAATAATTTGCATAATAATAACATTAAACTGAAAAATCAATGTCAAGAATCCTTAAATCGAAAATTAGCCTAGCAGTCACGTGCTGAATTCACCCAACGGCGCCTTACGTAAACCACGAAAATTAATGAACGTCCCGCAAGGTAATCCTCCGGCATTAGAGCTCCGCGGAATCTTGCCTTTGTGCAGCTTAGTCCTCGGCGCTCTGTCCGGCTTCGCGTTTCCCAATCTGCAGCTGCCACGTCAGCAATGTTGATCGCTAATCAAGTCATTATCGGCGCGACGCAGGGGAGGAAAGGTACAGCTGCGGGATTGATCGGCTGCTCTCTGGCTATTTTGCCGAGTTTTACGCGGGATGCTTATTGCCCACTGTGGTTATCAACGTGTGGGTAATTTTGCTTTTCAGAGTATTGGATGGATCTTTTCATTTACAGGTGTGCAAGGAGAAAGTTTAATACTAATATTTCGAGTAAGTACTCATTTTTAGAAACAACGAATGTGGCACAAAAAATATTTCATCAGTTGTTAAAAAGTTGTACGCAACTTCATAAATTTACACAATTAAAAAGATGTCAATTTTTTAACTTTCATTATACCTTTTCTCCGGCAAGATTTCTTCAATCGTTTTTCTTAATTAAAACCAGAATTCCTTTGAAGTTTAAGTTAATTATCACATAATCTTTTGATATATGCATACACGAGTATGCAAGCGCAAGCAAGAAACCTTTAGAAAAGTTTTTCGATCTGCGGAGTCTTAAAAAAATCCTTTCTTTCAAGCAAATTTCTGCAGCTTAATGAAGCAGTCAACGAAAAAAAGTGCAAAAGTAACTAAAAGCTCCCCAAGAAAAGCAAAACACCTGCTAACAATCACTTGAGAGTTCGAACTAGAGAATATGCGCGAACGCCTCGCCAATAGATCCTCAAGAAAATGAGTGCAGGCCATTAGAGGCTGCATAATATATGCGCCCGAAGCGAATAATTTGAGTGACTCCATTTTTTATCAGGCAGGCAGCGGCGTAACAAGTTCGGCTCTCTTTGCCGCTCGCTGAATGAAACATGAAATCTTTTAAGTTACGGCGCACTATACGTCTCTGCGAGGAGAAACTTTTTTCATTTCGTCATAAGACGTCCTGACCCGCCCGTTAAGCTTGTAGATAAAAGACTGTATTTACATGGAGCTTCATCCAGCGTACTTTTCTCGCATGAATTTTTAATAACTACCAAAGAGCAATTTTTCACGCCCTTTTTTGTTGGCTTAATTCTACGTTTTTTAAAAGTTATTCGATTTAAGAGGTGCGGAGAGGTTTAAATTTAAATTAACGAAGAAAATAACTTTTTTTCATTTTACGCTCGTACAGTTAGTGTGAAAAAACCTATTTATTTATTCTTTCAGACATGTCGTCATCTCTACATGACCTACGTTTTTATTTAGGTCGAGTTTTTGTATTCTTTTAAAATAGTAAATAAAAAGAATTTTATCAAAAATAAGAAAACAGTTTTTTCAGGCAAATGAGATATTCGAATGTAGATATTCTCATCTGAAATTTTCTACCAACTCTAAATATCCTTATCCCCAAATTATGCTTACACTCTGAAACAAAAAAAATTCAGAAAGAGCTCCGCTGCTATGCTTATTTTGCAACTACAAGAAAACTTTTCTCCCCCGAAACGAAACAATAGATTGCCGTTCCCTCCCGCAACGGTTACTGTTATTACAACTATACCGCCTAAACAAGATACACCTTTCCTGCCTGCTTGCTTTTAGAGCCCGAAACGTCTCCATATCGATTCTCGAAAAGCGCCGTAATAAGATAATGCAAGTTGATCGTCTAAAACGAGACTCGATAAGCGCGCCTTGCAGCCGAGCAAACGACGGCTCTCGTTTTGAGGGCTCAGCAGCATTTTTATTAAATTACGCCTCGGCTCGAAACAAACGCCGCTCGACAATAAATCGCCGAGCAACAGCGGAGAAAATACAGAAAGTTGGAAGCACACGAAATGTAAAAGCTCCTTAAGTTCCGAGTCGAGAAGCTGCGTGTGACCTCCTTCGAACAGTGCCGTTTTTCCTGATTTCTCGTCGTTATAAAGTCCGAGTTCCGGCTTAGCTGGGAGATACTCGAGAGCTCTTAAAATATCTGAAGGCAGGGGAGATTTTTTCTTTTTTGTAGCGAGGGAGCCTCGTCGTTTTCTGGGATTCAACAGGGTGTTAATGCTGTCTTTGGATCTGAGAGATGTGATACGAGCTTTTAAAAACTCAAAGTTGCTTTTTATTATTCAAGTAAAAAAGTTTTTATTTGTAAATTACATCATTTTAGCTAAGAGTTAGTTCAAGTCCAATAAAAAAATTACTTTTTATTGGCTAAGAAGTTGCTTCAAAACGAAGATAGTGGGAAAAGATAACACCAGGTTAAAATCACCTTTTTGCGCTTGATTGCACTTAATTGTAAATTAAAAATCAATTTAATGAACTGTCCAGGAATTCTTTCGTTAGTTAAGGAAACCAACACTGATGTGAGTCACAGTTTCGATGTTTTAGCAATAATATAGTAGTAGTCACATATAGTAGATAAAATTATTTAAAAAGTACTTTTCACTATTATTTTCGCAATATTTATGACTTTAAAATGAAATTTAAAAGAATGTATTGTATAAGGTTTTCTAAAAATAGTTGCAGACATTACTTTTGCTCGACGATTGCACAGCTCTCTTTGTTCTTGGCTCTCCCCTACGCTTCAATCGCATTACATCCGAATGAAGAAATGTCCCCTCCGTCCTATCAAACCCTCGTCGTAATCATAAAATCAATTTTTTATATTGCACTCGTCGGCGCAGAAAAGAAATTGCAGAACAAATTTATCAAGTCAATAAACCCTTTCTATTAAATTTTTCTTAACACTATTCAGAATCGTGCGCGATATCACGCACTTGTGTAAGTACGCAATCATTATAGCGCACGCGATGTGAACATGTACAAAAGTACTAACGCGCGTACATACTTTGGACTTTATGTTTCGCCTCGTGTCCTCCTCTTCACAGACTTTGTCGTGTAAATGTATACGTCTTGAGTGTTTTTACTGCTAATACACACATGCCAGCTAGCAATACTACGTACGAGTTAGCTATCATTAATGCGCACCTTTACGTGCCAACTAACGTGATGCTTTTACCTAACACTACTAAGAATTATGTACACACGACAGTAACACTACTGCGCATGCGTGTGAGAGCACTTAAACATCATTGCGCATGTGCACTTACATCTTCGCATAATTGTATACGAGAGTGCTGGATGCTAATGTATATTTGCGTTAATTTGCGTGATACATCTACACCTGTTGCATATCATTTTAATTCAAGCTGTTGATTAAATGTATTTGAATTAAGTATATAAGTATTTAAAAAATAAATAAAAAAAATAAAGCATTTTGATGTGTTAAAAAAAACTGAATTTGCTGTTTCTTAGTAGTTGTTCCCTGGTAGAAATCTTACGCAGTTTTTGACTAATGAATAGCCAGAAATGCGATTTCTGGTTTAGTTTTGGCTAGTCGCTAGCCAAGCATTGCGTATTTTCGTTACGCAATAAATATGTTTTTTTATTTAAAATCATATTAATTAACATAGTTTGAAAAATTAAAAAATGAGTTTTTGAGAGGTTATGTTATCAACAGAGGGTAACCTGTAGTCGTCAGCACTGCCGCACTGCTCACAAACGAATACTTAGCCAGAAATTAGAAAATATAAATCGAATGAGTAGCTTAAAAAGATTAGGCAGTGCTTAATATTGTATCCAGCAGGACTGCTTTATTTTCTACCAGGGAATTAATAACTCTACTTTACTGATGATAAATGAATTCTTTCACGCAACGCAATACACATTGCATTTTAAATCTGTGACGCTAAACTAAATTTCTTGACGACGTCAGACAGCAAGCTGAATTTACCCCGCGAAACTATTACGTAAAGCTGACTGCAGCCATTATTACGATATGGCTGTACATGTAATAAATTATTACTTTTCCAATATTGTTCGAAAATTGCAACAGCATTCTGCCCAACCGAATCCATCTCGATTCTGCCGGGCATTTTTCCCCAATTCCCTCGATTAACCAACCTCCTCCGCGGCGACCACAAAGAGCACTAAAAATCGTCGGAAAAATCTGCGCGAATTAACGATCGCGCAACGCCGCTCGTATCTCTTCCGGGCGAGCCCCTTTTTTTATCCCCGGTCTCGCGAGTTTCCCCGACGGGCCGTAAGCCAGCCGACGCCGACGGAAGTGAGGGAGAGGCAAGCTGATTAGCGCGAGGCGGGGATTAATAATTTCGACGGGCGAATGTTGAGTGCAGAGTTTTTGATAGTTTTAAGGTTAATGCGCATTATGTAAATTGAAAATTATTTTTTAAACATACAACCTTATTAACAAATTTTTTTACCAAACAACAAAAAACTCGCTTTAAATCGTTTTCAATTTTCCGAAGAAATCACATCGCCTGCAACAATCAAAATCTTCCTCTCCAATTTCCAAATGACATCTTTCCATTCTTCCCCTATCCTCCTCATTTCCATGGAAAACGCAAAAGTCCGCAATACCCGCAGAAAAATAGCAGCCATCTCGCTTTTTCGCGGCAGGTGAAAAGATTGAAAGCGCAGCGAAATAACCCTTGCCGCGCAAAAAACTATCCGTGCTCGCCGGTTATTAGCCGCGCTCGAAATATGCGCGGCTTTATTAAGTTACCGGCGAGAGAAGCCCGTGGGGTATCGACCTGGAAAGAGGAGCTTTTTGATTAGGAGGTCGTCTTTTAAACCGAGGGAAAATCGAGGCTTATTTTAAAAGTTAAGAAAGCTGACGCGGCCTTTTCGTGGAATCGAGTTCGCTCAAGTTTTTGCGTTTGGTGAATTTGCGAATTTTTCCCCGTTCTGAGGAGAATGGGATGTTTGCTGAAAAAATAGCTCAACTTGGCTTATTAAAGGGACCTGTGCTTTCGTTAAGAAAAGTACTTATACTTTTAAACTGGAAGGCCGGGTCTGAGCGAGTAAAACTGACTTTAATTTAAAAGGAGAAAATCAGACGTTGAATAAATGAGAAAAAGAAAAAGCGATAGGCCCAAAATGAGCGAGCAGTCATTTCCTCGAGAAAAAAGCGAGCTCCCCTCCCGCCCCTCCCGTAGGACTCGACGGCCACGCACGACTCCGTACGCCGAGCGTACTATATCCAACTGGCCGACCGGCGGCTCGGGGGGGCGCCGCCAGCAGCGGCGGGTGGGTGG
>JAWWEM010050430.1:0-11523 GCA_035582935.1 Ormyrus thymus
TTAATAGCAGAAATTACTGTTTTATACAGTAAATTTTGTGGCTTTAAATTTTACTACGCAGAATAGCGTAGTACTTATATAAGCATAAAATATATAAACTCAAGAATGAAGCGTCGTCTCGCAATCAACGCCCAAGCTTAAAAAAAATTCAGCAGCAGCCACGAGAAGAGATGAACTCTCGAGCCTCCGAGCAGCGTCCTCATCAGCTAGAGACGCGGAAGTGACCTTGTCTGGCTAAAAAAGAATCACTGAAGAAATTCGAGCGGCGGCCTTTGCGAAGCTGCGCCCAAAGTTTCCCAGCGCCTCTGCAAAATTGAATCGCCCATATCCTCCGCCACACAAGAAGCATCATCCCCCTTTCCCCCGGCATTCGTCTCTGCGCACGTCGCTCATATCTTCCGCGCGACTGCCGGCTTATATAGACATAGACCGTACCGCGAGAGAGAGAGAGAGAGAAAGCCGGCTCACGGAAAGTTGTAAATTTGGCCAGTCTTCCCTCCCCGTCGCTCGATACATAATCCAAGAAAAGTCGAAGGTCCCCCGGAGGCGAACGTCCTTAGTGTCTGCCGGCGCCCTCCTCTCTCTCTCTCACTCTCTGTCTGCCGTCGTCTGGGGAAGTAGGTGGCGTGTACACGTACGGGGGAGTGGAAAAGCCAAAGAGATTGAGGAGAGAGAGAGAGAGAGAGAGAGAGAGAGGGAGAGGGCGCCAGGTCGAGCGGAAGAACATTAAAGGCGATTTTCGCATCGTCGTCCCGACGTGTATGACGGGACTATCGGCTTCGCGATCCTTCTTCCCTCGGCGGCTCTCTCTCTCTCTCTCTCTCTCTCTCTCTCTCTCTCTCCGCCTCTCCCTCTGCGGTCGCGAGACGTCGCTGACCTGTGAGCCGATGTATCCTGGGTTATGCACGAGGGAGTGCCCCCCCCCCCCGCGTTTGAGAGGAGTTCTCGGGTTATGTTTGCGCTGTCATCATGTGAAAATTCGAGGGAGGGAATTAGTTTCGCAAGTTCCAGGCGGATATATTGGAATTTCCATTTTTCTTCCGATCTCACCGGGACTTTTAGCGAAATATTCATTAGAATGATGAATTTTTCAAGAACATCTTCAATATTTGACTGCAGGTGAAAAGAGATAATACTTTTGGACAAAACCCGTTAAATTGACTTGTCAAGCTCCCGCCGCTAAAATCTCCAGTACTCGTTTAATAATTAAATTGCATCCTTGAGTGAATTTCCTAAAAGTAACAGGCTCTCAGCTGTTATCGGTGAATTATCGACATTTCCATTGCCCGCAACAGCAGGTTTTTAGCCCGCCTCGGGTGCGCGCAAAACGAAGGCGATGAGAGTCACGGACGGAAGCAGTTCTGGAAACTCGGCACAATTAATGCATGTGCGGTAAACATTGTCAGAACGCGGTTTGATATTAGTCGTGGAAACTCCAGTCGGACGAGAGAACACGTTGGAGAAGTTATTCTACAACTAAACGTTCTGAAAGACGTACATATTACGCTTCTGTAGGTTTTTGGGTAAAGTGACCTCGGTCCTTCTGCGCAATCGCCAACTTGAAGGCGTGTCAAACTACAGAATGCAAGTGTGAATTTATTTGTTAAATTGATTCATATCTGAATTATCCCTTATTGCAGTGCACTCGAACCGATTTCATAATTTTTTTTATAGTGTTATTTGTTCCATATACACTGATGAAATTTTTCAAAATTTTAAGTTTTAACCAACGAATATACATAATAATTATTTTCCAGCAATTAAAATTGTATTCCGACGCAAAAATGCCATTGTAAATGCTTCAATCTTAATTTCTTAATTCCTAGCTGGCTTGAATTAATAATTACAAATATATTCAGCAACGACTCCCAGCACTCGAGCGACCATCCTAAACTTCGGAAAGTAAGAACAAAGCGAGAGGTGAGCCACTTGAACATTTAGCTCGCCGTACGCACCAATGATGCGCGCGAGGCGCAAACTTGCCCCCGACCGCGGCGCTCGCAAGTGCATTTCTCCCCGCGGAAGCACCGAAACGTTTCCGGCACAAGTAAATCCATATAAACGTAAACAGGAGTCCAGCGGCAGCGAAGCTTATCGTTTCTGGGCTACAGCGCGCTCGCAGTTGTACTCCATGAGTCATCCCCGCTTAAACGCCAGACCGAGAGAGAGAGAGAGAGAGAGAGATGGAGGGAGTCCGGTAGCGAAGATAGCCGCGCGTTTCTCGCTCTGCTCTGCGGCGGGCCCTCGAACAAGTCTCCGGCACTTTACCGCCGAGAATTATATTGTCCGAGGAGCGCGGAGGAGCTTTCCACGCGACCCTCTTACGTTTCGCGTCCGGGCTCTCCCCCACACTCGTAAATGGGCTCGGCGCTTTACGAGCCTTGAAATTCGGCAATACGCGCGCTCGAGAGCATCGATTGCTTACTTAGAGGCGATACGGCCGCCCGTAAATTTGTCGCCGCGGCGGGCTTTGCTTTTTATTGGGTTAGCTCCGCGTCGCGAGCGCGTTATTAGTTGGCCGTGGCCCGGAATTTCGTGGCCCTGCATTAGCTTTTACTGCGTATTACGCTCCGCTGCATTATTGAATTAGCCGGGGGTATAGTCCCTGCCGCGGTCGGGGATGAAAGAATACGAGCCGGGGTTCATGACTTGTTAGGCCGGGGATTGGACTTTTATCGCGTTGACTGGCGAAATTGATCATTCGGTTAATCATTGCCTTCTTCTCTGTCGCGGGTAAGGGGGATGGACCGAATTTTACTTCCTTTTTACGAACGGAGATGTGAGTAAAGTTTTGGGTGTTCGATTTGGGAAGATGTTAGCTTACAGTGTGATGTTTGCTCAGATAAGCGTTAAATCTAATTTACGGAACAAGGTCAGAAGAAAGTTACTTTATATCTTTCTCTCCTTCGCTTACAGTTTTAACAAAACTTGCTTCTATCAATACTTCGAAATCAGTCCGGAGAATGTGCAAAGAGATCTGCAATGACCCAGAGCGCAAGCAGGGAGCGCCCTTAAAATCCGCAATCAATTCGCTGCCGAGAGAGCGATAGCGCCGGTTCTTCCCCGGCGGTGAAAAAAGAGTCTCGAGATAAATCAGCGAAGGACCCTCGATCTTCGCTCGGCATCCTTTAAACTCGTGCCAAAGAGACAAACGATCGTGCCCTCTCGCGCATGACCAATGCGCTCCAGTGCATTGACACTAGGCTCCGCAAAGCTTCAGTCGACCTGCCCCCCTCCCGCGTCCCCTTTGTCCGTCTATGCGCTGGACGTACTCGCAGCGCGGCCTCGCGCGTCAGATAAACCGCGGAAAAGCGCCATTGTTCCGAAGTAATCGGCCGCAGAAGCTCGAGAGAGAGAGAGAGAGCGAAGCCAAGTGCAACAGAGGGAGAGAGCGAGAGAGAAGAGTGCGAGAGTCGCCGCAATTGTTCTCCGATGTGTCCTCCCTCTCTCGCTGCGCGAATCGTCCAAGTGGACGGAAGAGATATATAGCCCAAGTCGCTCTCCACGGCTTACGGTCACGGCGAGGCGACGAAGAGAGATTTAAAGAGACAGTGATAAAGTCAGCCGCGAGTCGAGGATAAAGAGGCGGAGGACGAGCCGCCGGGCGGAAGTTGCGCTTATTTAAAACAGGAGAGAGAGAGAGAGAGAGAGGGAGCTTTCCCTGTTTCGGGCTTTTTCCCGATTTCGGGCCAAGTGCTTTTTAATGATGTACGGTTAACGGCCGATCGGTAGCCGGGAAGATATTTTACGATCGAGCGCGCAAAAATTGGAAGTTGCGGTCGGGCGAGGAGAAGAGGGCGCTGTTTTACGGCGGGACTATGGCCGGGGCACTAAAATTTAATGGTACTGCCGAGTTTGGTTAGAAAGTTTAGGAAAAGAAATCTCGGGCGTTATAGTTTTGCATCCTCTCCTCTTTTTGCGGAGAAAAATTTCGTGATTTTATTATTAGTATTCTTCGCACTGGTTTACGATATTTACTCCGCGCTTTTAAGCTTCAACCTCGCAAAATCGATTCAGAATCACGAGCCTCTAAAATATTTAACGACCCTTATGAATAAAATGTACCCACTTTATTAACGCCGTGAAAAATAGTCCAATTCCCGACCGGTGCATCGGCACTTGTGCATCATCGAAGGCGTAATTGCAAAAAAGTACACTCTCGAATTCCCCGTAAAACCAGCGGCGCAACGCACGCTTATCAACTCGGCGCGCATAAGCACACATTTAAATCGCGAGCGCGTTTAAAGCCGAATAACGCACGCCCGCTAACGCAACGGGAAGCTAATTCCGGGCGAACGCCCCGTAAAGCCTCGAGTTCCTTAATCTCGCAGGCGACGCAGCCGGACGCCGCGCGCGTAAAGCACGTACGCCCGGGTTCAACAAAAGCGGCCCGGCTAATTCGCAAATTTAAAGAGCCCCCCGCGGAGAGCGAAGAATAAGAAAGAACGAAGACAGGAAGGAAGGGGGCGGAGGGGACGAGCGGAGCCTCCGTCGCGCGCACTCGTGCGGAATTAACACTTTACAAAGCCCGGGGAGAGCTCTCTCTCTCTCTCACTGTGTACACACACCGCGCCAACTTCCCCAACTGCTGCCCCGTGACAACAGCATTCGCGTAAACTCGGACGGGAGCTTCTTCCCCGCGAGCGACTGCCGGGCTCTCTCCCCCCGTCCCCCGCTCCCCCGGCCTTCGCCGGCGGAGCAGTTTAAGGACAGAGTTGCCGGCAAGATTGATGAGGCTCACGTTTGCCCGGCGATCGACACACGTGACGCCGAGCGTTATGTGACTCGGGATGGAAATTGACGATTTAGCACCCGCGGTACTAAACTGTTTCGAATCAACGGGCGCGTTCCACTTTTGAACGCGAGAACGTAAGCGGGATGCTGTTTTTCTTTCTTTCTTTTTTTGTTTCGTTATCGCGCGAATCTGTTTGATAAAGGAAGACTTTATTTTGTAAAGAACGACTTTCGAATGGAACATTTTCCACCTGCTCGTCTAAATATTTAATCGCCCCGAGGCACTCGGCGCTTCGATCGCCCGAGAAACGACTGCTATTGAAAAGCAGCTCCTTCCGTTCTATTTTCGCGTAATAAGGAATGTAATTTCGTGCTCCTCGCTCTCCTCGCGGCGAGGAAAAAAGTACGGCCCGACTTCGATTTCATCATTCATCATCGAGTCACAAAGGGAAAGAAAATGAGCGCGCGCCGGTAAGCGTGCAAAAAGGGAGCGACGGGCGCGGGGGGGAGGGAGAAGGCGAGCGTCCGGAGACTCTCTCTTTCTCTCTCTCGCCTCTCCTCCGGGAGATGGAGATCGATCGCTCGTAATAATAGCCGGCCCGTTGAAAATAATCAATTATGCGCGGCCGAGACGAACGATCCGCGCATCGATCGCCATCGCCGGGAGTGAGGATTCGACTGAAATAGACGCCCGGCCTGTTTATTCGCGGCGCATGACTGTCACTTAGATTAATATGCTTGTAGATTCCGTGATTTATATCGCTCGCTCCCGGGGAAGTTTTCAATTATGCGAAATAGGAGCGCTTTAAATCCGACGGCGGAGAGGAAAATTGTGCTTCGCAGTGAAAAAAGCGGCAGCTTCTTCGCTGCAAAGCAAAAAGCGCGCTGATTATAACGTGCATTATTATTCGATGTCATTTGTTTGCTCGACCTCCTGCAAAGAAGGAACGAATACTCCAGCAGAAATTAAAGCTGCGCAGTAAAAGTAAACCCGGCCGAGCGAAAGCATAATTCCCCCCCTCGCTCGTAAAAAAAATCGAGCCCTCGCTCTTCTCGCCGACCGGGAAGGAACTAAATGAGGATCGATGCGCCCGAAGCAACGATTCGATTCGGAAAAGAACGCGAGCGGCATCGGTCCGCGATCTAGCAGCGAGTTTACTTACGCCGAGAGAGTCCGCAACTCCACGGCGGATCCGGCGTTTCGGCCGGTGATGTTAAAAATTACCGGTGCGACTTGCACGCGCTCGTGATTCGACTTCAATGCCTTCTGCTCGGCCGTTATTTACGGGCCGTTCTTTTTCCCTCCCTCTCTCTCTCTCTCCGGGCCTCCTCTCCGCTTCTTTTATATTATTTGTTTTCCGTTCCGTTGAAAAACGATGCGTCCGGGGAGAGTGGCGCGCGGCCGTGTTCTGGCTGCCTGGCAATGCATCGGTTATTGAAAAAGCGCGATTTCTGACATGGAAACGCAATTTATGGCAGGTGAAATATTCAAAGGGAATGTAAATTTCAAATTTATGGACATTATACCTGCGTATAGAGACGGTCGGGGGGTGAGGAGGATATATATTCGTTTTTTTCTCTTTTTTTTTTTGTTATCGGGAGTCAAAGCAACGCCGATATTTGAATGAAACATGAAATCATTAATATTTCCCGATAGATCCTTGGGCCGATGAATAAAATATTTCAAGAACTCTAGGAATCCGAGCGGAAATTCCGAACGCCGTCGCCTGTTAACGAAAGTATTATAAGTGACGCCACGCAGTTCATCGCGTTATTTCGCCGTAAGTGATGCATCGTAAATGCGGTCGATCGCTTTCAGCGCTGGATTTTGCAGCAATTTGTTTAAGACTCTGTTTGATTTTCTCCGCCTGGCCCCTCTGTAATTTCAGAGGCTAAACGGAGTCGCAAACAGTTAAAATTGCGTTTCCGCCTCAAATCCCAGGTAGCGATCGATCAATTCAGTTTAAAAAAAGGGCCGCTTTATCCGCGAAAAAGTGCTTCGACTCGACGGTCGCGTTTAATGCAATAAACATCGCGCACGACTGCGAAGGTAGGTAAGGAAATAAAGCCAGAAAAATGTCCGTCCCTGTCTTCCACTTTATTATCTATGCATCTTTCTCCATTACTTCTGCGCCTTACATTTTTCTCCGGCGTGGTTTATTCAGTCCGACTGTTCAGCGCTTTTCCACGGCGGCCCTGCTTTCATGAGTATTTTAGCGAACGAGTTGTAAAGAAGGTCGCTCGTGTTTTTCCAGGGGATATTTCATTGCTTTTGTAACCACTTCTATTTCCTACGAAGGGAAATAAAAAAAAAATATATATATATATATATATAATACAGTGAACCTTCTAGATTTTTCCAACGTAATTGACACAGTGGAAAAGTGAATTTCTTACTTTAAAGTAAAGCTCTGACCCATTTGAGATCTTCAAAAGGGCTTTCCCGCTTCAAGCTAAAAAGCCCTTCTGAAGCTCCCGACGAGAGGCAGTCGTTGACCCCACTTTACAGTTTTAACCCTTCGCCTGCAATTATAATCATCCAAATTGAAGCCGGCGGTCCTCCATTTTGTTCGAAACTCATCGAGCCGCGTAACTCCACATCCTGTCCTCGAAAGTAATCATCAATTAATTCCCCAATGAGCCGGGCGTCGCTGTACAAAGAAATTCCTCGCAGCGCGTATAATCGCCGAGATCTCCGCTCGGCAAAAATCCGAGCTGTGTGCAGCTGAGGCTCGTCGGTTTCCCGGCAAGATTTTCAGCCGTCTCTCCCGGTGTTTCGGTCGGCTAGCTCTCTCGCGAAAGGGAGCACCTCTCTCTCATTGTGTGCGTCGTCGCATCCGGCATTGATCTCGTTCCCTCGGGTCTGTCTAATTGCACGCGTTTGTTCGGCAAGGGCGCAAAATGTCGATGCTAATTGCCCGTTTCGGCAAAGCTCTCTCTCCCCCTCTCTCTGTCTCTCTCTCTCTCATTCTCACTGTCTCGCCTCAAAGTCCCCGCCGGAGTGGAGTCGCCTTACTTATGGGAACGCGGCTCTGTCGCTCATCATGAACGTCACTCCCGTAAGGCTATTCAACTGGGAATCGCTTCGGTTCGATTTAGTGCTGCGGAATGTTTGATTCTTGGGAGAGCTGCATTTGTAATCGCTTTTACGTCGAGCCAGCTGTCACGTGAACTTTGTTACATTAGTATTTTAGAACGCTCGCTTACGCTTTTAAATGGGGTAGATGTTTTTTGAAACTTTTATCGAATTACAACGATCGACTGGGAGTCTGTCGAGTAATCTGCCAATGAATATAAATTACTTAGGAATTTTACCGAAATAAATTAGTTGTGATTGCGATTGGTTTATAAACTTGACAGAAACTGTCGCGATATGAATAACAATTGGAGAGATGGCATTTCAAAGATCTTCACGCGGAGAAAAATCGCTAGTAAAATCTACCTTAAACTTAAGTAAAAATTGCTTAAAAAGTTAAGCAAACATGGTTAAGTAAACTTTACTCAGCTTTGCAAGTAAATTTTACCGAATCCAAGGCGCCATTTTTCTTTCTGTCCCTCTCGCACGCGCGGTGGCTTACTTAATAAATCAAGTAAATTTTACTTAAGTCAGAATCAGTATTTTTTACTCATACTTTTTAAGTAAATTGTGCTAGCAATTTTCCTTCGCGTAGTTTCTATATTCTTAGATTAATTATTTACACTATTTAATAGTCGTATTTCAACGGCAATTGGTTTGATTTTAGCATTCTCTTTCAGTATAGATGTTGATGAATTGCTCGTTTGACCTAATAACCTCCAATAATATAGCATTACGATTCAAAGCCCTTTGACGCTTGTAGATGATTTAATGTTTAAATTCATCTGGCTTTTCGCCTTGCTTTCAGTTCTCTCTTTTCATATTTTTAATAAAAGCTTTTGAAAAACGAGAAAATACGACGTGAATTTATAAAACCAAAAGTAATGTTTTTGTTGTCAATCCATCACTCGCTAAATACTCATTACTTTTTAAACATGTAGTCTTGTTACAGAATCCTCGCATAATAAATTAATAATAAACATTCATTAAAAACAGTAATATTTCAACTTTGACAGTTACGCTTTCTAAATTTTTTGTTCATATCCAACTGAATATTCAATTCAATCTACTACAGCAAACAGTGTTCTGACGCCACAAGATTTATAAAGCATTGCTGTGTTTGACTTTTTTCGCCGTGAAAGCTTTTTTATCTCATGCTAATCTAGTCCATGGCTCATGTTTAAAAAATGGCGCTTTAGTTTAGCCTCCCGAAAAAGGCTACTTTTCTCCCAAAAAGTCTCGTTCTCTATTTGCGGAAAATCGTAAAAAAACAGCTCTGACGCACGTCCCTCTCCATTTGTATTCCAAGAATTTCCATTAAAATAGAATCACCGATGAAAATTAAAAAGCAGCGATCGTCGAAAAGAAGAGAAAATATACCTTAAGCCCTTCCACTGCGCCTTGACAAAGAGCGATTCTGGACGTAATAAATATTCCGTGTCAACTCCTTTTACGAGGCTCCTAAACTAGCGAAATCCATAAAGCCTAAAATTGCAGCGACGTTACGCAGTACATCAATCTCCCGCAAACATATCCTCCGCGTCCTCCTCCCGGTCGCAGCTTCCTCGCCATTACAAATTCATTTCCCGTAAAAAGCTGCCCGTGCCCGGCGAACTTCCTCCGCTCTCTCTCTCCGCAGTGCGCCGAATTTTCAGGGCGCGCGGGGCGTGTGCGCGGCGTCCGACGACGGGCTCTCTCGCATCGTCGCTCCGATAGGGCTTATCGACTCTTTAATTCAGGAAGGCTGCATTAGCGCACGTGCGCAGCTAATACTCCGCCGCTCTCGTGCATTAGCCCGCATTACACTTTGACGGCGCGCGCAGCAGCAGCTACCGGCCTAACGATCGATGCCATGCGCGGCGGCGGCGGCGGCGTTGCTGCAGCAGCAGCAGCAGCAGCTGCGCGCCGCAACGCCCGGCCGGCTTTTAAGGTCCGGCTGCGATGACCCCTCCGAGCTGCCGCTGGCTGGATTTTCGCCGCCATCGTCGAGTTCGCTATTAGATGTGCCCTTGGGATAGACGCCAATTGCCTGACTTGTTAGGTTTGCTACGACTTGGAGGAGCTCGTTGTTCCAAATGCTCGGCTTCTATTTCGTAATGGTGGGTTCTAGATTTTCTTCCGTAAAGGGGGAAGTAGGCTTGTAGTTTTATAGTACTTGGAGGGTTCGCGCGTGACGACGTTGATATTTTCAAGTATTTTTAAGTGCACATTATGCATTTGATTTAAACATTTAACCGATCGCAGATTTATTTAAATTTAAACGCTGTTTCGTCATAACACTTACAGTTTGAAGTTTTTTTTCATTGTAAAAATAATGTTTTACTTTAGGTTCAAGCTAAAATGAAATTTTAGGTAATCTAATTTGAATAGCTTACAGATAAAACAATCACCGTTCAAAAGAATGTAATTTTGAAAATATTTTTGTTGAAATATACTTTTATTTGGATATATTCAAAATCCCCCTGTTTATTAAAAAATTTGTCAGAATAATGTTCTAGTATTAATGCTTTTTTGTCAATGATAAAATACAAGGATAAACGAGATCCTAAAATTTTCAAAAAGAATCAATTGAAGCGTGAATTTTGGTAGAAACCTCTTTGAAATCTTTTAAAATCACTCGGGCATCCAACAATTATCCGCAATTCTTTCTCCGGGAGTTACTAACTTTTGTTACTTTCTGGATTCTTTTTTTGGACTTTTGTCGAACTTTCCTTCTTTAGCGTTTCGTGTTTCATTTTATAATGAAGTAAAGAAAGTGACGTCGTGCTATAAGAAGAGCATTATCGGAAAAAGTTTGTTACTTTGTCGCGAACTTTGAAAAATAAATGTTGGGATTAGAAATCACTTTAATGGAACAGTTTGAAGCAGTTCAGAATTACTTATACCCCGGTCATTTCGAATATTTCTGGACGTGCTCCATAGAAATTGAATAAAAATCTCGCCGGCAGGGTCCCATTTTAAGCGACAAGATGACTTGGATATACCTTGAATGCCCGTGAAGACCCTTTCATAAAGTACCCGTCGCTGCGCCGAGAATTTATTTCCAAAGCTTTTTGCAATCTTACTAAAAACTCGTTGGAACGCGAAACATTGTTTCAAGAATTACCGCTTAAAGCGCTCTCCGAATTAAATATATATTCCATTCCGAAGCTAAGACGTCGGGGCAGCTGTAAGAGACAGGAAAAGGGAGAATCCCCGCGTATCTGCGCGTCTTAGATCAAATCCCGCCGTATTCGTCGGACACGGCTCGGGTATTAAAAAATTTTTTAATTAAACGAGGAAACACGCGTAGCGCGTGCAGTCAGCTGCGCGAGCTGTGCAACGCGGCCTATACTTTTCATTATAGAATTAGCTCGCGAGCGAACTTTTAATATGAAGCAGTGCAGGAGGCAATGGGGAAAGAGCGCGCGTCCGCAAACATTCATCTCGCTCCGGCTTCTAATTTTTTCATCAAAGCATCTTTAATTCTCCCTCCGTCTCTCTCTCTCCCTCTCTCCATTTTACCTGCTCCGCCTTTTTTTTCTGGCCTTCCCTGCTTCGCGCCCACGTGGATTTTCGGCCGGATTTAAAATTAAAACGACGAGCGCGCCGGACTTTTTGTCGCCGACGCGGCTCGTTGCCGCGCGCCGACCTTTGTTACACGGAGAAAAATTTTTTAGAAAAAATTACAATAGTACATTTTAATTTGATCACAGACAGTAAAAATCCTAAAA
>JAWWEM010050432.1:0-11519 GCA_035582935.1 Ormyrus thymus
TATATAAAACTTCAGTCATGATATATAATTGTCACTTGATAAATTTTCAAGCGACTCACTCAGTCACTCACTATACTCAATATTTTTAAGCAGGTACTTCCTTGCTGAAGAATGAACAAACAAAATTTGCCTTTCTTTATTCTTTGTTAAATCAACAGATTCTTCTGGATTTCTAAAATTAGTTTAAAGATTATCTATTTTTCTCTTCCTTAGAGAATAATATAACTTTTTAGTTGTAAGTTTCTGTAGATTATTCTGTTACATTACAATACATGTGCCATAACATTAAGGTGAATGCTCACATACTATATGCAACAAAGGACACAGCGTATGCCTGTGTCCTTTGTTTAATTGCGTGGCCAGTCTTCGGTCCTTTTGGCTGGTTTACGGCTGCCTCTCCGCTCGCCGCTCTGTCTCTCTCTCTCACGCCTCCCTAGCACGGACACGGCGGGCTAGCCCCGCCTTACGTCGATAGCCGCACACTCATTGGTGATCTTTAATTAACATTTACTCAAAAAATATGGGGCGTATGCAAAAATGGTATTAGGATTTCCGGTTCAAAATCTAATTTCGATCCTCCCCCTTCCGTACTGTCAAACACTTTCGGAACACCCTGTATAGTTTGAATCTAAAATTGGCGTGTTCGATTGCTTTTCTGAGCGGCTACGGCACGCTTTTTCCCCGCGCTCTCCCCTGAGCTATCCTATCCCGATCCCCTCTTTCCCTATACAGATTTTCTTTCTTACAGTTTCCCCTTTCCCCAATTCCTTGTGACCAATTTTTATTGTCTCACACTTTATGCGCGTCGGCTGCTACTGTTTACTTCATTCGTTGGCTGATACATTGTCTATTTATTTGTTCAAAATGAAGTCAATAAATAGAAACCATCATTCAACAAAACAGAGTAGTCTACAGAAACTTGCAACTAAAAAGTTATTATGCTCTAGATAAAAGAAAAATAGCTAATTTTGAAACTGATTTGAGTAATCCAAAAAAACCTGTTGATTCAAATTTTATCAGTTAATTATTCAGCAAGGAAGAACCTGCTTAAAAACATTGACTACGGGGCGTGAGCGAGTGAGTCACTTGTACATTTATCAAGTGACACAATAAATGAAATTTTATATATATGTATTTTTTAATAATAGTCCATGGCCTCAACGAGTACACAAATTTTAACATTTATGAATTGGATATATTAGATTGACATTGTAATCAACAAGAGACAAGTAATCAAGAATAATGTAAAGAATGAGATACATTTTTTAAATCTTTAAGTGCCATGGAAGTAGTCGAAGGAGAAATTAGCTGAAAACGAATCTCTTAGTCTTGATAAATGAACCAAATTAAAAAAAAATATCAGCAATCATCAGAAACTTCACTAAAAAAGTAGGAATGATACTGGGCTGGAAATTTTTGAACCGCCCAACTAATAAATCCATGAAATGATTTTTGTGGGAAATTTTAAAGTAGTTTTTCTCAAAATCAACTTTTTCAATCTTCAAAATGTCTCTTGCGGGGCAATTTTCATCAGATGTAGCTGAAACTGTGAACTGTGAACTGTGTGCTGAAACGAAGGTTGGTCATTACGTTCACAAAAAGTTACAGAGACTTTTATTCTTAAAATAATTTACCAGTTTTTTATTGATAATTATATTGTTAAAAATAGAGCATTTTTCACTTTTTTAATATTTTGCTGACGTAAAAAGGTCTTAAACTTGCATTTTTGAGTATACAAACAAAAGCCTTTGTAAAGTTGTGGTTTTGGCACCCTGCATCAAGAAGTGTCAATTTTTTAGCGATGTCTAAAATTGTGCCCCTACAATTAAAATTGTTTTAATATACCACTTTTTTGATTACGTTTTATAGCAAAATTCTTTCAAATTTGGTTGAAATGTGCTGAAAATTATTTTATTTCTTTATTTTTATATAACTAAAACATAGTTACATTTCTAAAAATGTAGAATATGAAATAAAAAACTTTTTTCTAACTGTACCTGATCCTTTAAAATTTTATTTAAAGTTCCGAAGACTAACAAAGGAAGGCAGACGGGTGTCCATCTCCGATTTTTTTCAAACTTTGCACATCGGTAGATTATCGAAAAATAGCTGCTGATACGATGATTTAGGGGGTTAAATCCACTCCTAAAGTTTATTCCTAAATATCGCCGTTAAAACATATTTTGCAAATATTTTCACTTCCAATGATTACTTTTTAATCAAGTAAAAATGTTTTTATAACCTAGTACTCCCCATGACCCAGTACTCCAATAAAATGACCCACCACTCCAATAATTCAGTAGTAAAATGGACCTAAGGGTTTGTACAGGCAATCCGTGTTTAATCTTAAAAAAAATTAAAATATTTTTTGCAACATATTTTAATTGTTTTAAGGTTAAGCATAGTTTGCCTTTACTATCTCCCAACACTACATTTTGGTACCATATTAAAGCAAATTTATACATTTTTTGAACAAAATTCATTATAGCGAACTTCGTTTTCTAGCCCAACAAGGATTTAGGGCTTATAAGAAAATTTAACATAATTACTAAATATTCTTCATTGTCAGATAATGTTTTCGATAAAGTACACCCAATTTACAGTTTAAAGCATATTTTTTCAGATTTTTTAGAGTACTCCTATGAAAAATTTTCTATAAAAAAGTTTTTTCAAAATTCTCAAAAAATGAAAAAACGGTGAAATTGACAATTTTAGGGCCCCAAAAGGAGAAAGGGGGGTATCGAGAACTTCCAAAAATCCAAAAAAATTCAGAGACATGTATCTTGGCATAAAAAGCAAGTTTAGTCCATTTACAGACAAAAATAAAATTCGACCTATTTGATTTGTTCAATCGACCGAGAATCATTCATTCGTTTATATAATTAAAATAAAATAAATATATAAATTAATTAAAACCAATATACATACTGGACCTATTTTTTCCAGTAGAATCCGAAATTGAAGTCGTTTTTCCAAAAACAATTTTTCTTACAATAATTCTGCAAAACTGATGACAGATTTGGATTCAGCGATGGTCGAAACCACTAAAATCATATCATATATTATTTGTGCTATTGGCCAAAACGTTATTGGAGTTAAAGGGTTAAAAAAGAAAAATTTTATACAAAAAAAAATTTTTAATACTTATTATTTTATCCAAATTAGACCTTCAGGCCATATTTCAATTTTTATTAATCTCTTTATAATTATAATACCTGTAAAAAATTAACAGTTAAAATTGATTAAAAAAACCTGTACAATTTCACTGTTTATTCTATCTACAATCTCTTTTTTCTGTAAATGGACTAAACTTGTTTTTTGTGCCAAGATACATGTCTGATTATTTTTTAATTTTTTGGGGTTCACGAACTCCCCCCCTCCTCCCTCCTCCCCCCTGGCCTTTTGGGTCCCTGAAAATGCCAATTTCACTGTTTTTTCGTTTGTTGAGATTTTTGAAAAAACTTTTTCATAGAAAATTTTTCATAGCAGTATTCTGAAAAATCTGAAAAAATATGCTTTAAGCTGTAAATTGGATGTACTTTATGGAAAAAATTATCTGACAATAAATAATATTTAGGAATTATGTTAAATTTTCTTATAAGCCCTAAATCCTTATTGGGCTAGAAGACAAAGTTCGGTATAATGAATTTTCTTCAAAAAATGCATAAATAAGCCTTAATGTACTACCAAAAATGTAGTGTTGGAAGTTAGTACAGGCAAACCATGCTTAAAAACAATTAAACATTGTTCCAAAAAATGACAACATTTGCCAAAAATCCCAATTTATGTTATTTTCAAGCTGAACATATATTTATACACGTTCACATAATCTTACACCCACATTTACAAATTGAATAATTAGGAAATTGATAGAAAAAATAACATAAATTGACATTTTTTACTGATTTTGACATTTTTTGAAAAATATTTTAATTTTTTTTAAGGTTAAACATGGTTTGCCTGTACAAACCCTTAGGTCGATTTTACTACTGGATTATCGGTTATTGAATTATTGGAGTACTGGGTCATTAGGTTATAAAAATATTTTTATAGGATTAAAAAATAATGATTGGAAGTGAAAATATCTGCAGAATATGTTTTAACGGCGATATTTAGGAATAAACTTTAGGGGTGGTTTTAACCCCCTAAATCATCGTATCAGCAGCTAAAAAAAACACGTGTCTTATATTTTTCGATAATCTACCGATGTGCAAAGTTTGAAAAAAAATCGGAGGTGGACACCTGCCTTCCCTTGCAAGATATACATGTATCACATATATTTTGGTAACTATTTTAGAAGCCCAGACTTACGCGAGTTTTGAAAAAAATATGCCTGTACGGTCCCATCGCCGGCACTGTTTACAGAGCCGTTTATATTTTATTTTCAAATGGATTTTGATCAAATTTTTCGAAGAATCTTTCTTCGTCCAGTTTTCAGAAAAAATATAGGTGCGCCTGTTTGTAGTAATCACTTCGCCACCTTTCGTTAAGTACGCTCCGAAAAGATATATTTCTACAAATATCTGTTTTTATAAACCGATCATAAAATTCAAAATTTCTTAAATTATCAAATACTCTGTTTGAAGAAACAAAAGAATAAAAAAAATCGCTGAAAAATTGCTAATCATTTTCATTATAAAGGCGAACAATTTTTATGAGAATAAATTTGAGTCCTTATTACCTTTGTCATTCTCAGGATCGTTCCAAAATTTCCCATGACTTAAAACAAACTTTCCAAATTCTTGACCTGGATGTTCAGAATAAATCCAATTTGTTTCCCAGGAATCTGCAAATAAAGGTCAAAAAACATTTAAAAAATACATGGTTAACAAATATTATCATTATTTAAAATATATAATTTTTTAATGTAAAGTGGATTAAAAATTGGTTAAACTTAATATTGAACAAGCAATAATTATCTCGCTCTCTAACGCTCGCTATATTGTATTTTGATGGCTATGATATTGTATATTTAAAGAGTCTAGCCGCATGGTCATGAATTTATGGATTTTTTATGGATTTTTTCGACAGGATAACTTATGAGAAAATAGTGACCTTGAACTTCACCGTGCAAATGGAATTCCTCAGTCTGATTTGAAGAATTCGTTTTTGCTGTTGAGTAAAAGAATGCAATAACAACAACAGCAGCAATGTTTTCCTGCTTCCTCCTAGAGGAAGCTTTGTGATAGTCATTTATGGAGTTATTGCAAAAAAATTTTATGATTGTATTTTATGGTGTCAGGAATAATATATAAGGTGTCAGGAATAACAATAAATGGTTTTTGAAAAATGTCTAGACGTGTGTGTGTGTGTGTGTGTGTGTGTTGCGCGTGCGTGCGTATCTAAGATAAATTAATTGCTTTCTTTAAGTATTACTTTCTTTAAATATACTTTTTTTTTTTTATTATATTTTTTGCAAGTTCCGAGAACTATATATTAATTAATACGAGGCAATGAACCTTGCAGAACTTAATACAGAATTTCTAAGACAAAAATCTGTTGCTGAAAGAATTGTTAAAAAAAGAGAAAAAGAACATTGTTCTAATTTTTAATACAAAATCGTATACTGAAATAACCTATAACAATAAACAACAGCCGAAAAGAATATCGTAAGTTATTATTACAAAAACTAAAAAGAGGAAAAATTTGAATAGCTACATACCTATGTTGCCCATTATTTAATTAAAGACAAAACCATTCAAACAAAAAATATGACAGTGAAAAATGACAATGAGATAATAGTACTGTGTAAATGAAGACCGTGTAAAAAAAGTAATTGACGTTATGGCTACGAAATTAAAACTTCTGTGTAAAATTGTAAAGAAATAAATGTTAAAACCAAAGCTAAAAATTTTTGGTATAATTTAGAAAATATGAGCCATGAAAAAGTAAATAAAGATATCAAAACAAGAAACTTTAGCAATTTAAAAAGACATACACAAATTTGTCAAAGAAAATAATAATAAAGTGCATGCCGATTATCAAAAGACACTACGTCCTTAACCCATTAAGTCCTAATCGTCCATTTCAGTCTTTTGATTTTTGGCTTAGAAAATAAAGAAAATCGATTTTTCTATGTCAAATCTGTCCGAATCCAGCATCAAATTTTTCATATTTTTGATAGAAAATTCAATGCGGTCGCTCAAAGTCGAGGAAAATTTTTTTTATTCCACACCCGACGGAAAAACCCACTTTTTGCGGGGCAAAAGCA
This sequence comes from Ormyrus thymus, assembly GCA_035582935.1. Lineage (NCBI taxonomy): Eukaryota > Metazoa > Arthropoda > Insecta > Hymenoptera > Ormyridae > Ormyrus > Ormyrus thymus. Next base: position 6,212 of record JAWWEM010050432.1, read on the forward strand.
AAATTAGCTGGCAAAAGTAAATTTTTTCCAAATTCAAAAAATTTTAAAAATATGCAAAGCTGTTTCGACCTTGCTTTTCAGGACTAAAAAATAGTCTTTCAGTCGGAAGTGGAATAAACTACTATATGCATCACGAGGCAAAATCAGATTATGTAGGGAATTTTGTGCATTCCTTTTTTTACATCCGCCCTCGTTTGGCCCTCCTTCCTGGGAACTACTTTTGATACAAGATAGGGGGATTATGTCGTAATCATTTGTAGAACTTCTGCATATTGCTTTTTTTACGTTCCTTTGGGTTATGCAGCCAGTTATCCACAATTTGCAAGCCCCATTGGTAATTTTGTTTAAATCTCTTGCAGTAGCAGGAGTTTCATATATTTTACCATTAAAATGTCCAAGAACGTCGATTACTTGAAAAAACAAGGATTCATTTTCTGGGTTAAAAAGATCCGCAAGTTCATGATAATAATCTCATCTCTGCTCGTATTTATTTATCATGATGGTCCGATGTTCTGTATTTTATTGAATTCATAATTGCTATATAAAACGATAGCATTATCTCTTTTGGCTGTAATACCTATTTCATAACTATGTAGATGAGCTGCCACCCTTTTCAAATACATGTTTGCTCGAGGATGAATATCACCTACTACAACATTATGTAGAATTATAGAACGGTTGTTCTTCCGTTTTCGGTTCCCTTGACATATCTTGTAAAGCTTTCAAATGTTTTTTTCGCATAAGTACCTGTGCAGTAGACACATACTTTAAAATCATATAACTTTTTAGCGGGTCCACTTGACATAGGTTTACGTGCCACATGTGTGTCATATGTCGTTTGTTGCACAGTTAACTTTGCAACAAACGAGTGCAACAAACGTTTGCAACAATACTGCTTACTTTCGTAAAATAGGAATCAGTTTCTTGCGTTCTAATTGTGGCTCGTTGAGTTGCTTTCCTTTTTGCCGTTTTGCAGGAGGCAGTTTATTTATGTAAGATACGACTGGGTGACTTTTATGGACAGTTAAAAGAAGATCAGTTAATTTATAACCAAATGTTTTCGGACACTACGGACAGGAATATATTTTCACTATTTTTTTATTTGACTTTTTAATTTCTGTCGTCAGTACATTACGCATTATGCTTCCTGAGCCATTTTCATTGATTACATCTTTATAACCATGTAACTATTGTCAACTTCTGGAGGTCGATCCTGGGATTCAGAATCTGACGTGTCATTGTTACGTATAATGTTTTGAATGGTACATGCTTCAGTATTACTGTTTCCTTCTAAATTGTCAGTCTCTAAAGAACTATCATTTCCATCGCTTATTTCAGATTCCTTGTTTGAATGATTTTTGTCGCGATCGTTCCAACTATTGAGAGCTTGCTTCGGGGAAATATTGCTTGAAGAAGAGCGAAAGAATTTAATGAGTGAGGTAGATTTAAATTTAAGTACCCAGGCTTTATTTTGCGCTAAGTAAAATACAACAAAATGAGTAAATAAATAAATATTCGCAGTGTATGAGGTGTATCGATCTACCTGCATTTGCGAGATGCGTTCACCCTGCCGGATTCCTGCGCAGCGCAGTAGATGCGCTGAATGACGGTCACATGTGTAGCGCGAATCACAAATTATGCACGCGTGTTCGAATTTTGCATGTGACATTAATCGCGAAAAAAATTGTGTGATGATATGTAAGAGTTAATCTTCGTGTGGACTCTTGAGTGTGTCAGTTGGAGGACCGGCTTAGTTGACCCCTGCTGAGGCGAAGGTGATACCGTCGATTTTGGATCGTGGAAGCTGCGCTGCCCGCTGATGATGTGACTGACACGGGTGCCCTTACATCAGCCTGCTGCGTCGGAGCTGACTTGTTGCCGCCCGCCATGGGCGATGTACTTGCCGCGGATATCTCTGCATCAGTTGGATGGTTCAAAGTTGACGCGTTGCCGCCCAACGTGAGTGATGCACTCGCAGCAGAGATCGCTGGAACCGTCGAATTGCCAGGAAGTGGCTCGTCGATGCTAACGTCGCTGGATGCAACCGGTGCTGGTAGATGCCGAGTTGAATTGGCCTGGTGGTGGTCGATTGCAGCAGCATCACGTGGGAGCAGAATGGTCTTATTGACCTGACGACGAAAGGTCGAGGTTGCAGTCCGCAGCGTCATGATTACGTTGAGACCGTCGGGTCTTGTATGAAGCTGCTCAATTCTGACGGGGGGCCAATCGAGTACTGGCTGCAAGACGTCGGTGAACAGAACCAAGTCTCCAACGTCGGGGGTGCTGCATTCGTTCAGCCAGCGGGAGCGGACCTGAAACTGATTGATCACTTCCTTCCTCCAGCTTCCCTAGAAGTGCTCTCGCATTGCCTCGAGAATACGCCAGCGTGTGACCCCGACAATCTGTTGAGGAGCGGGTGACGTCGGGGGTGCTCTGAGGGCTCGGCCAATGACAAAGTGGCCCAAAGTGAGAGCTGAGATATCAACGGCGTCACTGCTAATTGGCGACAGAGAACGAGAGTTCAGGATAGATTCGATTCTACAGGCCAGCGTACTGAATTCTTCGAATGTGAGAGTTACAGCGCGGACGACTCGTTCAAGGTGAAAATTGAATAACTTGACTTGACCTCCCAGAGTCCACCAAAGTGAGGTCCACGGGGTGGAATTAATGTCGAGGCCTCTGCGATCGTGTGACTAAAGGATGATGCGCTAAGAACATCCGCTTCAGCTCTGCGACGGCTCCGTGGAATGTCGTGCCATTGTCCGAGTACAAAATACAAGAATTCCTACGGCGAGATGTGAAACGTTCTTACGCCAGCATGAATGTCCTTGATGAGTAGTCTGACATGACCTCAAAATAAACTGCTCATGTCACCATGAAGATGAAGATGGCGATGTATCCCTTCGATGACCTGTGGCTTCTATCTTTGGACGTGCGGACAGGAAATGGGCCTGCGTGGTCGACGCCAGTCGTCTCGAAAGCGGGGCCTGGAGTGAACCGAAAAGCTGGGACAGGAGCCATCTGCTGGTTCTCTGGGCGCGCCTGGAAATGGATGCAGAGAACACAATCTCTGTGGAGCGACATGGGGCGTGGCTTGCCGCCGATGATCCAGTAGCGGCGAACGATGTAGCTTAATAAACGTACCATTTTTTCATGTTTTTAACTTTTGTCCATTCCCAGAAAAAGATAAAAAATTTTTTCAACATGTTACAACTCATTTCTTATAGATTTTGAACTGTTGAATCGAATATGGCAAAATAAATTATCAATTCCGACGTTATTGCCATAAAAAATGCAAAAAATGTTGATCTTTTTCGATTTTCAGGAACATTCGGTGAATTAGCTTTTTTTTTTATTTTTATAGTTATAACGAACATTTATTATAATTTTTGATAACATAAAACTGTTTATTATTCTCTAATTAAATGATAAAGTACTGTATGATTAAAAAAACATGCTATTATCATAGAAAATGAACCTGCTTAACGAATTATACATTTATACAATATGTAACTGTCATGATTAACCAAATAATTAACGACATGATTAACCCCATGATTATTCGCTTTCCGATATTCTGAATATTTGTTATAATTTTATAAACTGGAGAAAAATCATTGGAATCTGAGGGGGTAAATTTTCCGGTGGCCATACCTTTGACTTTGGAGGTCATCTTCAAGGTCAACTTTTGTTTTTTGAATGGAATCCCCTATTTTTAACCCCGGAATTTGGAAAGAGCGGAAAGATCTACGTTCGGATGAGGTGTCATATGTAGGGTCTATTTGGCCCCCCAAAGTCATCAGAAGGTCAATCTTGTTCTACTCAATTTTTTACCCTCGAAGATAATATTTAGCAATTCGCGTTTCACATAAACGTAATTCAACTTTTAAGCAAACATGTTTCGATGACCGTGACTATGTTCTTGAAAGTCATCTTCAAGGGTATTTTCTTTCTGACCGGCACCATAAATAAATCATTAAAAAATTTTTATTCATTAATTTGACATTGTTTTGACCAAAAAACATGAAATGTACAGTTATACAGCTTTTGCATTTTTTTATTTTTTTGTATTTCGGGTTAAAAAACGAAATAAATGATATTTAATGACTTTCATATAGTTGTTACGTCCGACTTCAATCGGACGGTTTGTTGCTCTTTTTAAGCCTACCACCTTCGTGGCAACAGCTTGGGACGAGCGTTGTTGGTGACGTTCTCCTAGGCCGCTAGCTGGACATGATCATCGGCGGGAAAGTGCATTCAGGCGGCTTCTCCAAGCTAAACCGACACCTAGAGACCGAAAACTACAAAGGCCGCTAGCTGGACATCATCATCGGCGAGCAAGTGCCATCGGAGAGCGTCCCCAAGCTAAATCAGCACCTTGACCCCGATAGCTACGGCGCCCGCTAGTTGGACATCATCATCGGAGACCTGGTACTTGGAGATAATCGCCCCAAGCTAAATCGACACCTAGACGCCGATAACTACAGCGCCCGCTAGCTGGACATCATCATCGGCAAACTAGTGTCTTCAGACAGCGTCCCCAAGCTATATCGCCACCCAGAGCCCGAAAACTAAGGGGCCCGCCAGCTGGACATCGTCCTCGGCGAGCAGGTACCTTCGGACTGCGTCCCCAAGGTAAATCGACACCTCGACCTCGAAAACTCCGAAGCGCACCACCTGGACATCATCGTTGGCGAACAAGTGCCGTCAGAGGGCGTCCCCAAGCTAAATCGACACCTGTACCTCGAAAATTCCGGAACGCACCAACTGGATATCGTCCTCGGCGAGCAAGTACCTTCAGACTACGTTCCCAAGCTAAAGCAGCACGTCGACTCCGACAGCCACGGCGCCCAATAGCTGGACATCATCATCGGCGATCTGGTACTTGAAGATAATCGTCCGAGGCTATATCGACACCTAGACATCATCGGCGAGCAAGTGCCTGCAGACAGCGCGCCCAAGCTAAATCGCCACCTAGAGCCCGAAAAATACGGAGCCCGCCAGCTGGACATCGTCCTCGGCGAGTAAGTGCCTTCAGATTGCGTTCCAAGGCTAAATCGCCACCTAGAGCTCGAAAACCACGAGGCGCGCCACCGGGTCATCATCATAGGCGAGCAAGTGCCTTCAGACAGCATCCCCAAGCTGAATCGGCACCTAGACCCCGAAAACTGTGATTACAAAAGTATAGTTTATAAGTGTAGTTATGGATGTGCACTTTCAGCAGTACGGAAGCATTATTTCATATTACAGGCATACTGCTTTGAACATCATGCGCATGGACTATAAGCTTTTATTTATTGGAGAAGAA
>JAWWEM010050433.1:0-11517 GCA_035582935.1 Ormyrus thymus
CTTAATTGCGCTATCAATCGTTTGATCAGGTGCGGCCAATCAAAGATAGCAAAAACTTTAATACCATGCACAAAAAATATGGTTTTTCTACACATATATCTAGTAATTTAAATAATCTTTGATTGTTACTACCTCGATCGCAGACAATCATACGGACATCAGCTCCAACTGGCCGCAAACTATGTACAATATGAGGAACGATCTCGAAAAGTTCTTCGCCGCTCGCACCATTCTCATTGAACCCGAAAGCTATGAGTTGCCGCCATGCATTTTTGGCATTTAATGAATCTATACAAAATAAATAATAAAGCGTGTTGCAACTTCAGATATTAGTCGATGGTTTAGCCCTTTCTCGCGTTTAGTTGCTCCCGATCTCTCTCTCTCTGTAGTCGTGGTCTTACTTTATCCTCTATAATTAAAAAATTAAGTAAATAGTCATAGTATAATCCAAAAATCAAACCAGAGAAAATTAAACAAATCCAAGATGCATATCGGATCGACTCCAGCTCAGTGTCAGAAGAAAAAGCCCTCAGAATTCACGGCGTACGGTTCTTGGCACGTCCGCGTCCAGCCGGGAACGTGAGAACAAACACGACTTGCTGCCTGTGAGAAAAAAGCCTTGAATATGAGCTTGCTCCATTGCGCAAAAGATTTATTTGCAGCAATATGCAGCTACGACCAAGGTTCAATATTTTATTATGTTTAAATTGACAATATACATTCCTTAAATAATTAAAATTCAACCCCGCAACTAAATAAATAAAAAATGTATGGTTTTAAATAGTAACGCCAGAGCTTACTTGAATTGCGCGACGCATTACTTTAGTTCACCAACCAGCCGCTTCACTAATTCACCGTCAGGTGGCCGCACACTTAATCCGACCACCCCGAAAGCAGGGTAGTATATCTAAACGCATATAAACGGCGAACCCTGAACCCATAGTCATGCTCCGACAAACCGGCTACTGTTAATAGCCACCACTAGGACTTCCAGGTCCGGATTTGTTAGAGCATCATAGTTCTGCTGGCAGGGTGCGACCTCCAGCTTGCCACGTACAGGTGGAGGTGAGTTTTCCCTTCACCTTCACACTCAGAATTATTTTGCATAAAGCGTGAAAACGTTCACAGCTAACCACCACCCCGACCGACACTACCCTGCCACGATACCGCGTGGGAGGGGGGGGGGGGTTGTTGACTCCACCCTGCCACGATACCGCGTGGAGGGTTACCGTAATAACAGGGTTCTACCCTACCGATCGCTCCGTTCTTCCGCGTGGTGGTTAGCACAGAACGTAGAGGTTTATCTTCGGCGCTCGTCCGTCGAATATAAGCCTCCTACTCATGGACATATATATAGTTTTAAACGTTAGTTTTAAGTACTCCTACACTCACCGCGACGGAACCTGCACTAACCATAGCATCAGCGTCACCAACACTAATCCTAGTATTAAGTTTAGTCATTTATGATGAAAACAGTTAACTGAATGTAAGGACATCGAACCAGTAAAATAAACTGTTGATCATTTACCCTCAATCACTGCCTTGTTTACTTCTTAAACCTACATCATCCACGGGAAATACTCGGCAGCCCGAGTGGCTTACGCTGTGGGGCACAACTCGCGGTAAACCACGCTACCAATTCAACGCAGTAGTACGTGACACCAGCGCCACCTTGGTGCCCGCTTGCTCCAGCGTTACAATATTATAAACAACTCCTTAAATAATTAAAATTCAAGCCCGATAATTTAAAAGCCTGGGGGATTTTTTAAATATACTGTCTAGCTCTTTAAACAATAAATTCTTAGCTTAAAATACTACGCAGCTTGGCGGAATATTGAACGATAAACAATACTCATTTAAATTATTAACAGGCAAACCCGACAATCACATTGCCCGGGAGAGGATTTAAATATTCTGTCTAGATCTTTAAACAATAAATAATTAGATTCGAACACCACGTAGCCCGGCAAAATATATAAAAAATAATCCTTTAAACTATTAATATGCATGCCCGACAACCACAGAGCCCAGGGCAGTATTTAAATATTATAAATTACTCCTTAAATAATTAAAATTCAAGTTCGACAATTTAAAAGCCTGGGGGATTTTTTAAACCTCGACGGGTTTAAAATAAAAAGGAAATAGACGAGAATCAGCTATGGGCAAGAAGTGCATTTGGCCGGATCCGCTTTTTGTTCGAGGTGTCAATAATAAACGCGAGGGAAAGATTAGATTTCGCTGTTTAATTTCATGAAACCATTGACGGTGGGTGCTTGTAGAAAAATGAAATTTGTTCGCCGCCCGTGCAGTCTTCCAAATCGGATTTTTATGCACTGTATATTATCTAGATAAAATGCTTTTACTGAATTAAATGTTTCAAAAATATTTATACCACTTTTTGGTTGATTTTTGTTAATTAAACTATTTATACTTTACTACTATTATCGACTTTCTTTAATTCATGAAAACGTTACTCAAAGAAGCCCAGGGATTTGCGTGTTAAAATTTCATTTATCGATTGTTCATTATTTTCATAACCTGTAAATTTTAACACGAGGCATAATTGCAATACATATGTGTCGTGATACGCCGAAGTGGATTGAGTGGATGCAATAATAGAAGAAGATGATGAAGTTTACGTATTTAATGTAAGTATTAATTTATGTATTAATCAAAACCAAAATCATTTTATTAATTAAAAAATGTTTCATTACAGTATTCCGATTACATAGCAGACTATGAAGACTTTGATAATGAATTTGAGAACTCAATTTCCGACGATGAAGAATCTTTACCAGGTCCTGTATTTGAAGGACCGAAATGTCATGTGGAAACGTGGAAGGACTCCGAAGCATCGGAAACATGTTCCATATGCAACAAGCAAGAGAATGAGGAGGTTATTATTTTATACTGACTAAAAACTGTTTTTATTATTTATTATATTTGTAACTTTTGAAAAGAATTATATTTGTCGATACTAATACAAGTACTAAAATGTAAAGTTCAATGTTTTAAGTACAGTGCGGTTTATTAATAATTATGTAAAATAAAGGAAGCAAGTATTTTAATAAAAGAAATTTAAAGAAGATTTAAGGTGAATGTAGTTTCATTCCTCTCGGAAAAACCAATGATTTTTACGTTTCGTCTATCTGTTTCTATACTCTCTAATCTAGACTCGGTCTCTCATCGTTTAACGGGATGAAAAATACGAGCGCTACGAGATTTGAGTTAACAAGAGCGGCTGGAGCAGCAGCCTCTACTCTTTTCTCTGCCCACCTCTCTCTCTCTCTCTCTCTCTCTCTCTCTCTCTCTCTCTCTCTCTTTCTCTCTCTCTCTCACTCTCTCTCCCTCTCTCTCTCTTTCTCTCTCTCTCTCTCTCTCTCGTTCTCCCTTTCCACTATGTGCTCGCTTTAAAACTGTCGCTTTCGATCGCTTTGCACTGAATTCGCGACTTTTAACTTCGCCCTTTTCCTTGCCTTGTGTTCCTTTATTTTTTACCCTCGTTTTCAAACGATAAGCACTTCTGAATAGACCGGAGCTGATCTTAAATTATTCTTTAAAAACTAGACTCTTTCATTTTGATTTAGGACATGATGATTTTAAGGGCTTAATTTGATAATTATTTAAACACAAAAAAAGAAAAAAATAATAGTATTGAAATAATCTTTCTAAAATCGAGATCGTTTAAAAACACTGAGTATACTCTGATGTCGAGTCTATTACTCTCCTTTGATGATAGTCTGTAGATCGTAGACTTCTACATGAAATATCAGGGTGATTTCCTGTCCAATCCTTCTGTCACGCGATTGCTTTGAGTAGAATCTCTCTAAAAATAGTGCTTTCTAATGATCACTGTAATGTAGAATCTAAATAAAAAATAAAATATTTATACGCTTAAAATATTATCTGTTCAACAAAATCATTGAATATGAAATTCCTCAATAAATAACTGTAAAATTCTGACTTCGATCGCAACTCCCTTTATATTACTATAAATATATCCAAAGTCAATATTACCTCTACTTAACAAATCAAACTGCAAATCTCAAAATGAAAAACAACCAATTAAAACCCATAATTACCAAGCCCTTTGTACACCTACCCCAGCAAAAAGTCGCTCTCAATCTTTCAGCGTCCACCTCGGCGAGTCGTCTGAAAGCACCACCGTACGGCCGGACGGAAATTCGCGCAAAGGCAGCCGCGTCCGAATCAAACAAAAAGGTGCTCCGCTGTCTGGAAAGTTTCCGGCAGACGTCACGCGCCCGAACACACTCGCCAGATGCCGATTGACCAGCCCTGGCTAGACGCTGGCCGCCCGTCTTACCGTCAGCAGGAGCCAAAGATGGTTCAGGTCGTCCAAGTGCGCAGACTTGAAGACTAGCTTCCCCACCCAGGATCTTCTTATGGCAGCGCACAGGCTCACACCGCACGGCAAACACGGTGGACCATCGTTAACTACAGATCGGCTCCTCCCTCTCCCCCTGCAATAATTTTTTTTTTCTAGGGGAGGGAAATCTTTCATAAACTGTCAGGGGGGCGGCCCCCTGGTATGTGGAACTCTCCGGCACGGAAGGTACCGGCCTCCCACTAAAACCTCACCCTCTTGTTGCATGCCCGCCGACTGCGCCCCGCAGTTAAAACTGCAGACCAGAATCGGCGAGAGTGTATCGAGGGGACCTCCTCCCCCTGGCTCTAAATCCCGCCTTGGAAACCACCGTTAGGCATTATTTAGGGGAGGGGACCAGGGTGATTGCCATCGGGCACTCTACTTTCTTAAAATTAAATTAGAATAATATTATTCTACTTATCTTAGGGGAGGTCCGCCTTTTTTTGCCTGAGAATGTCCTCGGCGATTTTGGCTACCCTCCCCCAGTTCTCCTGGCTGACATCGCATGACCGAGACGATGCCTTCGGGGGTTACCCTTCCGACATCGTCCTCCAGTTCACTCCTCTCCTCTTCCCACCGCCCACACACAAAGAAAGTGTGGTGGGCATCATTTTTGGTGGACCCACAGTATACATAACTGGGGTCCGTCACCTTGCTTGTGGGCCAGGAGATCGACCTGGATTACCCCATCGATCACTAGAGATGCCGCTTTTGAGACCTTGCGATACGAACACGCTATACGAAGTGCGCACCTCCGTTGAACAGCCGCCATGCGCTTGCGATACATTTCGTAACGCAGCGTGTCGACCCAAACTTCAACCCTTCAGGGACGTGGTCCACCCACGTTGACCATGATCCTGCAAAGGGAAGCCGCCAGCGCCACCTGTCCGCAGACCTCCGAATTTGTTCCCAGAAGGTGAGCTTCGAATCTCGCATCACACCCAGGTACTTCACGGATGCCTTCGCCTGTACCGACACCTCACCGATGGTCAGCGACTGCACTCTGGGTATGCATTTCTTCGTGAGGAGTACGACCTAGTTCCAGCCCATGGGGTTGACCCGGAAGCGGATCCCTCCCAGAATTTCCGCGTAGGTCTTGCCCTCCGCGGGCTTGACGACAATTGCCTCAGCCCTCGCCTTGCGTTGTTTCTTCTTTGTGGGTCCTCCTTGTTTGTTGCTCCGAGTATCCACCTTCTTTTTTTTCCTGCTCTTCCTGGCCTCCTTCCTCTGCTCTTTGGTGGGGACTTTTTGCCAGGCTCCCTCAGCCTCCTTTTTTCCGCGGGAGTATTATCGCCCACTTCCTTTCTTTTTCTCTTTCCCGTCCGTCCCGGGTTGGTGATACAGAAGCTCGAGGCTTGTCTTTTCTTACCCCCCGAGACAGTATTCGGAAATACCAGGTCCTCTGCCTCTTCCTGCTGCAGATTTCCCCGTATTTCTTGACAATCCTTCCGAATGTCATTTAGCGCTTCTAAAACCGCTACAAATTTCGGAAGACCCTCCTTAATCGTGGAGTTGACATTCTTCTGCCTCCTGGTCGTTCCCAGCATTCTTTTTGCAAGTGTCTGAAGTTCGTTTACTCGCACCTCCAGTTCGCATTCCATTTCTTGTAGCTTACTGTTTAGAAGGCTCAATTCTCGTGCTCTGCCCTGGGTACCAGCGCTGCTGAAGCTATAGCTGCTGACATTGATCCCAGTGCGCGATCGGTTTTGTGGGACCTTCAAGGTAGTCCGCTGCTCTCTGATGATATCAGCCTGACTCTCCTTACCTGTGTCCTCTCCCTGATCCTGTCCCGCTGAGTTATTCGCGCCCATGCGTCAGAGCCTGTAGAGTTCATCCACTCCGTGCTTCCGACCGGCGTCGCTCTGTGTCTCGCTCCCGCACGGGATGCGTGCCGCCTATATTTTTGTGGACGAGAGGTATGGTGTTCGTTTATAGGGCCCCCCCTCGCCAGATGATGGCGCACGACAGCTCTTACTCAGCGGCGGCGGTATTGGGGGTTCTGCTTCTGCCTTTCAGTAACTGCCGAGCTTGACCACTCCGTGCTAGCCGTACTCTCAGTCGGTCCGAAGCTGCCGATTGGGGGCTAAGCGATAGTTTTGCCTTAGAGCTGCCAAGTGTGTAGTCTTGTCTATAATGTCGGTGTTATGAGTTGTGCACTCGTATTGAAGTGCTGTCGAGTTGCTGTGAGTGTACTCTCTCCTCCTTTATCCGGGCTTGGGGCCGGCGTCGCCGAAATATAGGGTCGCTATGGATCCACGGTGGCGGAGTTAATAATAATAATAATAATAATGCTTTTTAAGATAGTTTTTTTTATTAATTAATAGAATTGGAATACGTATATTGAAAGCAAGCTTCAGGTCTTTACCTATTAGTTACTCTAAAATAAAGCTTCGATGCTTCTAATTTAAGATCTTGTATTTCTATTCATTTTAAACTTTGCGCCCTTTCCTCACGATCCTGGCTGCAGAAGCAAAGTCCTTCAGAAGGCAGTCGCAGTCTACAATAAAAAGGTAAGTTTTGCCTCACTATCGTGACATATGTATTTAATTGTTTGGCCAAAATGAGGCTACGCATTAAAGCAATATTTTTTTCGCGTCTTTAAAGTTACGCTACCGCGATGTAACATAGTAACGCGAAGCTCTCGTCACACAGTTTATTATAAGATTTACAAATACCTTGTAATAACAAATGAGCCGCTTTCTTAGTTTAAGTAAGCACCCACTCAGCATTTAGAATGCAGGAGTGATCGAACGTTTAGCCGAAAGAGGTCAATGAGATTTGCTCAATGACCCCGTATAGCCAATTTCAGGGCGTAAATACACACAAAGTATGACTACGTACATAATTCAATATATATAGATATACTTCCTACGTTATTGCACTCTGAAATTGGTTACACGGTGTCTTCGAGCATTTTGTCCAACAACCCTGGCTGGTTTCCTTAGAGTAATTTAGTTCTACTACCTAACACTTTCTCCGAGGACTCTCGAGAGTCAAAATAACACCACAATCAAAGTTTTAAAACTGAAGGCCAGAGTCAATGGGAGTCTATTGTGGAGACCTCTTCTCCCTGGCTCAAAACTTCCACTCCGGAAAAGACCATTAGGCATTGCTTTGGAGAGCCGTTCAGGATATTTGTCGTCGGGGCACACTTTAAAATTTATACATTAAAATATAAAAATTTATATAAAAGGGAAATATGCCTTTTACGCGGAAGTTCCCGTGGCCAGTCAGCATCTAGGTGAGGTAGAAATTCACTTCCCCATGCTGTCGATCGATCCACCTGCCTGATTAGCCTGGCGGTCCACCTTCGACGCGCTCGCTAATGCAGCGTAGACAGGAAATGTTACTATTGGATGTTTATAAATTTTTCTAACAAAATTGTTTAAACTACTAAAAAATTATTACCAAAAATTTCTGGCATAATCTTCTTGCACCGAAAGAGAATCGAAATCTCTTGTAACATCAGCTGATTTATTTGTTCTAAGTGATACTTTTCGTAAAAAACCAGTTTTTTAATAATTTGTTTAAGTAATTTTCCTATAAATCGTTCCTGTAAATAATATTTCCCAAAAATTATTTTTGCAAAAATTCATCATTTGTCATCGTTACAACTATTATATGCAACACCAGACTTTCTTTTAAAATAATAAATTTTTATGTGAATACGTCTCTTCATTTTATTTCATTAAAATATATAATGGTAATAAATTTTTTAGTGGATCTGGAAAAAGTTCCATGATGACAGCTCTTGCTTTCCGATGCCCATGTAAGTAACTGTACTTTCTATATATTGGTAATTCTTGGATTTTTGTGATTTAATAAAAAAATACATGACAATTTAATTCTAAATAATGACAGCTTTGTCCGGTGACATAGTAGTCATCGTTCAAGTTTGAAAAGGTTTCTATATCAGAAAAACGTACGACCTATTTTAGCTCCAATTAAAAAAAATTTATCTTTTGCTATTCTATTAAAATTGACATTTTACACATGCATGTACTTTAAAAAAGAATGCATGTAAGTTAAGAAAGTTGTAGATCTCTTAAAAATACAACTTTTTGTGTTGAACATTTTTCTATAAAAATAAAATAAGCGTTTCAAATTACAAAATTACAAGCAATATTATAAAATGACAAACAAATCGTTTTACATTGTGTATTTAATTTAATTTAAGTTTTAGGATAAAATGTTAAATGCAACAGTTGTAGATCTCACACAAATACAATTTTATGTACTAAAAATGAATATTTTTCTCCGCTTTATTAAACAAAAGCTCCATAACTTATATAAAACTTTTTGAAATAATAAAATAAAGAAATTTAATTTTTTTTTTCTTCCTTATAGAGTTATCGACTTTAAGTCACGTCCTCGGAAATTCTAATTGCAATAGTACAAAATCAAAGAAATTTAATTCAATGCATAAATTAATAATTTTATTCAATTTACAGTCAAATATTTTACTTTGGTTGAAATGTACCAGTCGTGCTTTACACGCAAAAACGCAGATTCTTGTATAAATTTTACCTCTTGTTTTTATTTCAGATTGAAATTAAACTTATTATTAAGCATTAAACATACCACATAGTATGACGAATTATTATGAAACAGAATTGGTCGAAAAAATAATACATTTTAATAGATGCAACGCATGATTTCAACGATTTCGAAATGATTACTGATGACTGTTTGGATTTTCAAGAAGAGTAGAAAGATCACGATGCAGGAATAACTGAAGATGTAGCACCAACAAATCAATGAACAGAAGATAATGAAGAAATAGATTTTGGATACAAAGAAAAAGCCGTAGAATTTTGGAGAAGTAGCAAAAGGAAGCAAAATTCAAGTCCCAAAACAGTACAAAACACATTCAAAAAAGTTTCGTCTATTATTCAGATACGTTGTTGGGCTTACACAATTAATAAAGGTGGTACTTGTAGAGAAAAAATAGTACAAATTTGTCAGTATCCCCTGGATTAATTTTAAAGCGGCTCCACACGGTGGTTCAATTACAGAGGCCCACAAAAAAAAAGTTGTCTGAACTTTTAAGGAGAGAGATATATTCCTACGTATTTTTCATTGCTGAATACGAATCTGAAGTCATATTATGGGACATATGATCAATTTTTCGAGAAAAATGCAAAAAACATGATTTTTTTGAGTTTTTTTGAAATTACAAAAAAAACAATCGATACGACTTATTGGACTCAAAATTTGAATTCTGCAAATCAAAATACATCGAAAACCATAATTTGTATGTTTTTTTCAATAAAATTTAGACTATTGCAGGTCTTCAAAAACTGTAAGAGCGGAAAAAAGCCATAGCCATTGACACTGCAAAGAATTGATGCGTTGAATTACAATATACATTTTTTTGTAGTAGATGAATATATTTTGATCTTCCAAGGACTGTAACCTTGACCTTGGTATGACTTGTCGAGGTCATTTGACGGTCAAGGAACATACATTAACGAAAACATACTTTTTTATGGCGGGACTCGAAAGAAGTAAAAATTTATCTTCAATACCATATTTCTTAGATTTTTATTGTGATCTTCACATGTTCCTGTAGAAAAGTACAACCTAACTTAGATTAATTTTAAACACATTTTGAACCTACGCTGAAGTATCAAATTGTTTTCCGTTTACGTATACGTTTCTCTTCGAATAATCGGTGTAACGGGTTCCTACGACGTTTTTTTCCTGTTGATTCCGTTTCCCTTTTCATCATGAAGCAGTAGTCCGCCAACATATTGATGCCCCAGTGACCTTGAAATTGACGTTCTAATTCCTTTAAATCCTGGTAAAACCTCTCTCCTTGCTCTTCACTGAAATCTCCGCTATTTTCTGGGAATTGATCAACATGTGAATCAAGGACATGAAGTTTCAAGTTCATTAAGCATCCTAATTTTTTAAAGTTTTGTACCATTCTTGCAACAATGTTTTTCTAATCCACAGCTTTCGTGTTACCTAAAAATTTTGTTGCTACTCCTTTGAAACTTGTCCATGCTGCTTTCTCAGTTTCATTCATGGTTGCATCAAATTTTGTATCTCTAAATAAATTGTGGATTTCAAGACCATCGAAAATACCTGCACTCAACTTAGCATCAGTTTTGTGACTAAACACTTTTCCCAAATATTTATAGCATTGGCCTTCATTATCTAAAGCTTTAAAGTATTGTTTTATCAAACCAAGTTTTAGGTGTAAAGGAGGTATCAAAATTTTCGCAGGATTAACGAGGGGATCTTTCACAATATTCTGTCTTCCAGGAACAAAACATATTCGTGGTGGCCAAATTTTCTTTTTATAGTGACTGTTTCTATCTCTGCTGTCAAACATACACAGAAAACATGGATACTTCGTGAATCCCGATTGTTGTCCAAGTAACATGGGAAGAGTTTTTAAGACTCCACATATTTGCCACTGATTTTCTTCATACTTTAATTTTTTCAAAACCATTTCAAGATTTGAACATTCTTCTTTTAGCACCGTAGAATGTGCCAACGAAATAGGAGCGAATTTGTTTGTATTATGAAGAAGGACGGCTTTCAGACTGCGTTTTGATGAATCAATGAATAACCTCCAATTCTCAGGTTTTTTATACATTTGACTTAAGTTCATCAATAACTAAACGAAAAATAATTTGATACTTCAGCGTAGGTTTCAAAATGTGTTTAAAATTAATCTAAGTTAGGTTGTACTTTTCTACAGGAATATGTGAAGATCACAATAAAAAACTAAGAAATATGGTTTTAGAGGTGAATTTTTACTTCTTTCGAGTCCCGCAATAAAAAAGTATGTTTCCGTTAATGTATGTTCCTTGACTGTCAAATGACCTCGACAAGTCATACCAAGGTCAAGGTTATAGTCCTTGGAAGATCAAAATATACAACGTGATTCAGATACCTATGATACATATATATATGACTGGAATCTTCGTAAAAAACTGAGACGATCGCCGTTAATTTTTTTGCCACACCTTAATTAGGTACATCGCAAATCAAGTTTTAAGTTAACCAATGGGCGTGCCGACTTTCCGCTGGCTCGCATGAGCTCGCGAGGCGCGCGAAGCGGCGTAGCGCGCAGACCACCTGTTGCGTATGATATTCGCATTCCACATCGGACAGGT
>JAWWEM010050434.1:0-11516 GCA_035582935.1 Ormyrus thymus
ATTTTTCAGGATAGTGCAAGTTTGTCCTTCGATTACGATAGAGTATACTAATTTTTAATGAGATATTTTTCTCAGTACATGTGTTGTTGAGTATGTCTATTAAATATTTTCTATTAGAGAAGATGTTAATTTTTATGGCGAATTAACTTAATCAGAAACATTGCAGTTCAACCTAAACAGTGCTTTACAAACTACACTAACATTTATAAAACTGCGTTTATACTAATTGCATAATTTTTCAAAACGCACTTCACAAAACCCATAAAACTAGGCGATGCTACAAGCTGCAATTTAGTTAATTAACACAGATGAAAAAAAAAAGATCAAAACGAATAACAGTGCACAACCCGTTATTATCAAGGAAGCGGCGCCTGCTGCAGTGGCAAGGTAATCCAGGCGACATTTAAGTGCGTTATCGGCCTCCTTTTCCGGAACGAGACAATGAATGACAAACGTCTTTCCCGGCGGTGATTCCGTCTCTTTGGCGCCGCTCCGAGTCGGCTATTTAAACGTTTTTCTTTTTTTTCGAGCCGTTCGCTTGCCAAGTAAGTGATCCTTTGTGTTTTTGGAGGAGCATTCGTCGAGTTCGTTGGACTTGACTCGCGGCTGAATTGAAATTAGCATGGAGGACTGATTAAATTCAAGGCTCCACGGATTTCCGTGTGATTCACAAAGGTGTTCGTCGTCAGTTTGTGTTTTTTTCTTTCAGTTATTAGAATTTTTTGTTTTACAATAGTAAATTAGATAATTAATAAGAAGCTTATGTAAAGTTAAAAGCTCAGGTACAATTGTGAAATTTAAATTGTAAAGAATTTTTGAATCAAGCATCGGGTGACTTATATGATATAGGCAAAGCCTTTAAATTAAAAATGCTTTTATTATTTCAACAAAAGCCATTAACTCGTAGCAAGAGTCATTTGTCACTCCTACGCTTGCAAGTTAAATAGAACGAAAAAAGAATCTAATTATTGAAATTCAAAATCATCACCGAGAAAATTATACACCTCCTTCCCACGTCGCTCGGCTTAGCCAAAAAGAAAGCCGAACAGAACAATTCCCAAGGCAGTCGCTTTTCCATTTAAATTCACAAACTGGCTTACCCAATGACCGTCGCGCTTCGCGAACGAGATGAGTCATATCGGGAGTAAGACCGGCGTAACAGGTTCATTGAACTAGTTTCCCGATGCGGGAAACCTCGCAAGCGACTGTGTTTGAACGAGTGCTCCCTACTTGGCGGCAGCTTTTGGTACTTTGGCAAGGGACGGTTTAATAATTCGCTGCTCTGGCTGTTCTGCCGGAATCGGGTCGTTTGGGGATCCATGTCTTTTTTTTTCTTTAATTTAAATTAAAACTTGAATTAATTGAAAATCGTTTTAAATGAAAGAAGTATTTATTACGTTTTATACGATAAAATATTTTTTTCTTTTAATAGATACGGGTTTTTTTTTAAATTAAATATCAAGATCGTGTATATTGAACGCTTACTATCTTTAATAGAGAATATTTACTCGGGAAAAATCGATGGCTTCTGAGAAAAGCATTGAGTTAAATTATTTACTTAATCATTTGTGCTTCCAAAATTATATATGGAAAAGCTACATTTTTTTCGATCGCGCATTTATTTGATTTTTTATTAAAAAATTCACAGATAACGTTATTTTAAACTGGCATAGCCACTTCATGAGCCCATAATCAAACCATATACATATTTTGTTGCTGATTTGTTGCTAATTCGTTACGGCGTACCTGAATTTGTTGCTCCAGCCGTTTCCGAGAGACAATGAATACGTTAACTTAAGTTTTGTTGCTAATTTGTTGCTGAAAAAGCCCATGGATTTTTAATTTGTTGCTCCAGCTGGTTCCCAGAAACCTGGACCACGCTACCTTAAAACTTAACTTAGCAAAGCCACCTCTGTAATTCTGGTCCTAAGCTGCCAATTTAATGCTGAAATAATAATTAGGACCGGACTTACAGAGGTGGCTCATAGCTTAAAGGTAGCTTAGGTCACGTTTCTCGGAATCGGTTGGAGCAACAAATTAAGGAGAGTCCTCAGTCTCAAGCTGCGGGGAAAATCATTGGTTTTGACTCTTGTGCGAGAAGCGTAGCTGACAATTTCAACTTACTATCGTGGCGTAAAAACATCAGCTCGCGACGCTATCGCACGGAAAATAAAAATTATTTTATTTTCAATATGCCGGTGTGAAGATTAGTATTACCAAATATCTAGAAAAAAATTCCACGGCATTCCTGAATACTTTTAGATACGTACTGTACAGGCACAATTTGATTAAACATTTTATTAAACTAAAAAAAAAAAAATTAAAACAAAAAACTAACTTTTGATACAGAAAATGTTTTTCTTTAATCGACAAAAGTCTGTTATGCATTTTCGAAACTGTCAAATATTTGTTGACATCATTATGCAATAAGTATTAACAAAGGTCTGCGTGAAAACGGCGTCTCTCTAAATGCCATAGATAAAAATTTATAAACAAATTTGTAGTCGCGAGTCGAGCAAGCTCAAAGATGATTCTTGTCGCGGCTTGCTATGCGCTCCCTGTCTAGTATACGGCTGAGTGGTACTTGTATTTACCAACTTTCTTTGCAATTCGGTCTTATTGCTGTAAAAGTAACCGGTCATTTATATTTTTTAAAACGTCAATCGATTAATTCAGCGTTAAATTCTCTTTCTTCTCATGTTTTTTTGTTATCTTCCTATTATTTTAAATATTAAAAAAAGTACTCAGAGTATAACTTCCACGTATGTATGATACCAATACCATGTTAAATTGATAATTTTAATAATTAATATCTCCGAAAATAAATGGCCAATCGTATTCAAATTTTGTGAGTTTGTTGGTGTGTTTGAAATTAAAATTATAAAAAATTTGTATTATTGTGGTATTATTTTTACATCACTGAGGATCCTCCTTAAAAACCAATGGGCTTTTCGAGCAACAAAACATGCATATGGTTTGATTATGGGCTTATGAATTGGCTACGCTAGCTTAATGTACGTCAGATAATACAATTTCGTGAAATTACTTTATTTTTTTATATTTATGTTTTCGTGCAAAAATAATAAAACCTTGTCTGTTAGAATCAATAAAAAGAAAGCTTATACGTTTCGTGACTGAGGAAGCTATAAGCTTAGTACGCTGTAAGTACTTAACAGTATCAAGAACTTCCTTCCTTATTTTAGTTGACCTCGGAGAAGTTTCCATTTTTACCTTTCGTCAATGTATTAAACAAAACTACAGTGAATATATTTACGCATTTACGTATCTATATCAGTTGCTTCCGCGTTTCTCTTCAACTAGCGACTCAATTTAAAAGCAAATATTTTTAAATGTCTTCACTAATTATCACCATAACATTTCTCAACTAGAAAAACACCTACAGAAAACAAAAACCACCCAACTAAAACACTTCGCTTACAAGTCGCAGCCTGCCGACTTGGACCTTAATCCAACAGCCTTATCATCCCGATAAATCAGCCGCGCGTTAATTGAACAAGCAGCGTCGTTCTTCCTCCTCCTCCTCCCCTCGCGCGACACGTAGCGGCTTTCCGCGTCCTCGAGTTATCTCGCGCATCTGCGCACTGCTCCGTATTTGCCGGAGGCCTCGTAGTCGCTCGCTCTTGCCGACTCGTTAATCGACGCGAAGGATGCGCCACTGAATCCATCGGTTATCGAGACGCGGCGCGTCTGTGCGCTTTTTCGCGATTGGGTCTGCGGCTGAGTGCTGGATAGATTAACGAGTGGATTCGGTTATCAATTAACTCCGAATTCTTCCGCGAGCTGCTTTAATGCGGTTTCGATGCGAATGGAAAGCGAAGAGCGAGGTTGCTGTGCGATGCGCGAATCGTGGCTTACGATGTATTATATTTTATCGAACGAGCTACTAATTTTGCAATGATAATTTTTATCATAATCTTATTGATAAAGGCAATAAAATTTTAACTGATAAGTTCCATTTCGTAGGTTGAAGCTTTTACAACAACCTTTTACAGAACATCTATGACTCGATTGTATTTTTAGTAATATTCACACTTTAACGACGCGACGACCGTTCAAATTTACCACTAAAACGAATTTTCGCCCGAAAAAAAAGGAATTGCGCGCGAAGCTCACCTTAATTAACAAGCCGCGATTAAAACATCATTAGCGACTCTCAAGATGCGCGCGCGCCTTAAGCGTCGATGAATGAAATTTCCATGAGCCTCGAGCTCCGCGTGGAATCGGGAACTCGCCTCACAATGACCGCGTCGTACGTGTGCCTGCACGCTCGCTCGCTCACGTTCTCACGGGGAAAAAATGACACGCGGCTTCATTGTTCGACCCGAGGAATCCTGGACATCCCATTTCCCGCGAGAGCCGGGCAGGTGCCAAGGACCTCGTCGTCGCCCGCGCTCTCTCTCTCTCTCTCTCTCGCGCGCGTTATTGTTTTCGATAATTTCAGGCTCTCTTTCTCGTTTATGTAGCTGCTTATGCAATTACGTCGTTTTCGTTATTACCCCGGTAAAGACGCGGGAGTGCGTAGCTGCGCACTGGAATACGAGTGCAATAACCCGAGTCCCTGGCTAAAAAGTGGATAACGAGGAAGTGCGTTTTTTAATGGGGCTTGTTGTCGAGGGTATTGACTATTGTTTATGGTTGTGTAATTATAATTAGGTAAATGGAGGTTTATTTTAATGCTAGGGTTATTATTTACAAAGTTATTAGGATTAGAGTTTAGAGTAGCACAAAAAGTGGATTCGGTAATGAAAATTTCTATACAATGTTTCCAAGCGCGTAATTAAAATTGACTTCAATGGT
Source organism: Ormyrus thymus (assembly GCA_035582935.1). Classification (NCBI taxonomy): domain Eukaryota; kingdom Metazoa; phylum Arthropoda; class Insecta; order Hymenoptera; family Ormyridae; genus Ormyrus; species Ormyrus thymus. The sequence continues at coordinate 4,819 of JAWWEM010050434.1, forward strand.
GTCTTTTTATTATACTTTGCAACATCACAAATCATGTCTTCTGAGAAATGATGAATTAATTATTACTCTAAGACTAAGAGTAATTATTCCCGGAATTGTAAATGGGCTTGAAGTATCGCCACACTTTTCAAGTTACTCAAACCAAACCAGCTGGTTAAAAATCTAAATCCAAAACCCACAGAACAGTCGAAAAAAGCAACAAGCCAACCTCCTCCCGGCTTCGCCGGCAACAAAAGTCGATCGAAAGCTTATCTCCCCGACCCGCGTCACACCTCCAATCAATTATCGGAGAAATCGGCCCGGGCGAGCTCCCCGGCGCTCTTTCCCCGCGCTCGATTCCGCTCGTTTCCAGGCGGCGGCGACGCCTCGTCGCGCGTTATACGCGTGCACGCTCTCTCCCCGAGCATCCGCGAGCGCCAGAAACCGAGGGCGCCGACGGCGAAATGGCAGCGGCGAACTCGGTGAAGCGAGCGAGGCACAATGGCACACGGGCAGGCGGTTCGCTGCACCTTCCTGCTCTCTCGCCCCGAGTTCTGCGTGCCCGCAGAGGTTCTCAGCGAGCCTCGCCTCGACCTTTTTCCAGCGCGTACGAATCGATGGGAGCGCTGGAACTGCTAGTTTGCTGGGAGAAGAGGCGATTATTTGGCGGAGGAGGCGGTTGTGGTTGGAGGTTTGTTTATGATTGGGTTTCGACGTGTTTCGCGATGTAGTTATGCAGATTTATTGCAGAAATCCGATTAGCCGTGTATTGTTTGCTCGTTTCAATTGTTTGCTCGTTACAATTGTTTTCGTAGTTGTGGAAGTTGCGCGTCGTTCGTTATAAATTTTTAAACGAACCAAATCGTGTAGTCGGATAAATTATTGCCAGTTGCTATATAAGTGGAGAAAATTTTTAATTTTAGAACGTGGTAATCTTCAATCGAACCTATTCTGAATCCTTAAATAGCATGTTATTCAGGAAGTTCTAAATTAAGATAGAAAGAAAGGGAGCTGCTGATTTAAGACACCGGTTCAGTATACCATTAGAGAAACATAAATCAAGCGTGCTTCAAGATAAGCTTTCAAATAATACACACTTTCTTTTTTTTTTAATTTAAATATAATATTTTACTACATCAGGCAATTATTTTTATAAAGTTTAGAATCTGTACAAATATTTATAATCTGACTACCTGCCGGGTACTCATAAAGAATATTCGCATTTCATATCTCTAATGTTTACGAGATGTATCAGGCATTTTTTTCTTTTTTTCTCTTGCTGCTAATAAAGAACAAAACTTTCTTTCATTCGTGGCGGACTGCAGTGGCACTGGACGAGAAAGTATGATTCATGAAAACAGTACGATAAAACGTCTACTTGCTCGACATTCCTCCGTTAAGTCGGTCTTACTCTGTTATTAAACGCGCGGAAGTAACACTTACTGGTCTCATTAACGTTTTTTATTCAAGAAAGGCAATCGTATCTGCCTCGAAAGGTGGGCAACCGCGATTAGCGATTCGAAAATAAACTACACTTGGAGGATCGGATAAGAAGCTTGCTTATCTTTTCTCGAGTGCGATTTGTTTCGTAATTAGCGATGAGTAACGGCATGCCATTTTTTTCTCTGGCGCACTGTATGCTTAAAATGAAGATCGTTCGTAGTAAAATTTTTCATGTATATTCAAATCTCGTTACCATGTCTGCAATTATCTTTCTTAGAACGTTAGCAGAAAAATTTAGAATAAAAGTTTCATTTAATCTCGGGTAAGTCAAGGTTAAAGTTGTTTTAAGCATTATAATTTTCGGTGACGTTATAATAGTTTTAATAAATAAGCAATGATTTAAATTATTGACTTTTTATTAATATTTGCAAATTATTTGGACTTTCCAATAAAAAGTGCTGGGGATGTAGTAATTGGAGATATTTATGAAAAATAAGCCATGAACATTAGCTGAAAGTTCACGCTTTCTTGCTCGAATTAAACGAGCATACTTTGAGCACTTTGAGAACTATTATCAATGCAAGCTTCATTGCAAATGCACAACAACTTATTGAATTCATAAGCATTAGGCACTTAAGACATGCAAAATATACAGATAAATTTTGTAAATTAAATTGAACAGCAACTTATATAACAAGTATAATAAATTGCAATAAGTAATAAAAATTAAAAAAGCAAACGATAAAGATGCAACCTCTCCCACGTTTTCTATACAAATTCATCTAAAGAGTATCGTCACAAATCTAAAAAGCACACAGCTTGTTTACAAAACTTTTTGCGACGACGATCCAGCGGTCGATTCGTACATTAACCCAGCTAATTATTTACGCCGTCCGCCGTCGATCGCAAGCCAAATCGACCAAGAGAAAAGAAGCCGGCAGTCAGCCTGAGCGACGACCTTCGCATCACGAAGTCCAAGACTCATTCAAGGAGCTCCGACGGACAGCTCGCGAAACGGCAATGGAAACCGGCAGCTAAACGCTGCAGGCGGCAGGCACTTTTCCTTTTTTACCCGCGTGCCTCGGCGACGTGCGTCGCCTCTTTTTCTCCTCCTCCCGACGTGGAAGGACGCCGCCGCCGCCGCGGAGAGCGATCCGAGCGTGATAGGCATTTAACGAGGATAATATACGCCGCTCCGACGACGGCGACGACGACCGAGTCGCTTCCAGCGAAACTGTCCTCCCGCCACGGTCGCCTTAATGCCTTCACAATGGACTGTACGCACGCGCTTTCTTGGTAGGTGGCACATCGGGAGGAAGCCGAGCGGCCGGAGTGATCGATGCGAGAGCGACGGAGAGCCGGGAAAGTTAGCGCGTCAATTATTGGGGCTGTTTTTATTTGACGGGCGCGAATTCGAAAGTGTGAAATACGGCAACGGGCGACGGAGCGGCTGATATTGGACGTAGAAATCGGGTAGTTATTCATTTTACTTTTGCGGAGATAATTCCGCGGAGCAGCCGGCGAATTAGTTGCCGGGAAACTGGACTGTCGGCAGTTGATAGAATAAATTTCGCGCGAATCGAGTTCATGTAAACTAATATTTTATCGGCTCGAAATCAAAGTGGAACACTTGCCCGCGGGTAGCTCGGTGTTTGGAATTTAGAATTCTCTAATGAATTGCATTTCACGTGAAAGTACTCGCAGTATTTTCCATCTCAATTATAAAACCAAACCAACTACCAAATTAACATCGATAAGTTTCGCAGAAGTAGAGAGAAAAATAGATTTCCCCTCCCCAGCAAACTCATGCAGTGGTAAATAAAAATCCCCGCAGATTCGCGCAACTGCGCTTCCGAGTTGCGCAACCTTCCCCGAAGACCGTTAATTTGCATAACTCACTGGGGTCGAAACTTATTTCGAGAGAAAGAGCAAAGCGCTCTTGCATCGCGGCTAATTGCACCGCGGCGGCGGCGGCGGCGGGTTAGAGAGCAATACAGCTGGCGTCGCGCGACGCGACGGCGGAACTGCGCTGGAACGAGCGCGGCTGCTGCCGTGCCGCGCTGCACCGGAAGCGTGAAATCACGCTTTAGGGCCGAGCCTCTCTCTCTCTCTCTCTCTCCCTTTCATTCCGTTCTGTCTCAATCCCCGCTTCTCCCGCTCTCGCGCCGGCTTTCTTTTGTGCGCGAGAGGCCGGAGGACTCTCGCGTGCCGCTTTGCCGGATAAAGGGATGCATTCGCGTGATGGGCAAATTGCGGCGACTGCAGCGAGGAGGCGCGGTTTAAGGACGCGAGCCGCTCGTTAAAAGGGAGCGAGAGATAATGTCGGCGCGGGGAGCCGCGCCACCGCGGAGGAAGCGAGTCTAGTTTTTGCCGCAGCGGCCGGGGACGAGGCTACTGTCGGAGCCGCGAGATAGGCCTCGCGGCGGAAAGAGCCGCGAGTATTGATGTATCCTCTGTTCGGTGAACTGTATACTTAGGAGAGCTAAAGGTGTTCCGCTGCCGGCTGATGTAGATGGGAAAAGGTTCTGGTTCTGGAGTAATCGTTTTCTTCAAACCTGCTGTTTCGCTTTAACTTCGGAAATGCGGTTCAGGCTGCTTGTGAGAACTTTAGTTTTCAGGGGAGAATGTTATAAGCATTATTATTTAGTGCATAGATAATATTTTTCGGCGAAGCAGAAAGCCGATTTAAAAGTGACGACGGCACTTACTTTGAATAAATGTATATTTTATAATCTGATACTGTAAAATGATAGAAAAATTTATCATATTCATTATAAATAATTGATTCGTACAGATACTGAAAAAAATCTTTTATGGTATGAATCAGTTTCATAATTATTACAAAATCTTATTAGTCATCTAAATAATCATTGTATCTCACTATTCCATCTACTGAAATTCTCATAGTGATTGAATGGAATAAGTAGAGATCTGAGTATTGTAAAGTAGAACGTAACTTTCTTTACATAGTATTTGCATGACTAAACAAACATACGTCATTATACTTGCTACTACGTAAAGTATATTATTTGTTTTATGGTGTTTCTTATCATTTCTTACGCGTAAATAAGTTTACCTTTTACGTAACGGCTTTATGCAATGCTGATTTGTATTTTAAAATTGTAAAATAATTCACTATGAATTAAAATTTTGTGCAGCATTTTTATCTTAACAGCCGAAATGTCTCGCGTAATTTTTTACGAGCACAGTATTTCTTTTTAATTTCAATCTTGTTGCTTTTACGCGATGCTTCGAGTAAACTTAAATATTCGTCGGCAGTTTTAAAGCATAAAAATCATGTGCATTTATATTTAGTTTCACGGAAAACCTCGTCAAAAGATTACTAAATATTTTTTCCTACACTTACATGATTCTAAACCGCGATGCTAATAAGCGGCTTTCTTTAAAAACAGAGCAATGTTTTCAAATTCCTGCGAGGTCAGACTGCGCAACGCATAGTTCTTGACGCAGAACAACGAAAGTCAAGGTTTCCCCTCGCCCACTATAAAAAGCCTACCCAAACATCCTACTTCCGAGCCCTAAAGCAAAGCCTTTCTTCCATCGCCAACGCCATTCCCATAAAGAAAAAAGAAACACTCATCCCACGAAAAGCCTCGGCTCCCTATCACCTTCCCGTTCGAAAGCTCAAGCAGCCCGTAAAATTTCGAATCCGAGCAGCCGTCATATTTCGGGCGTATCCGCCGCGGCGCAGTCGCATCTTCCTGTACTCCCCAGCCGGCGTCTTATTCTCGTCCGGCGGGGCTCTCTCTCTCTCTCTATCTATATTTACAGCGCGGGCGACTTTACGCGGCATTAACGTCACGTGTGCGTTGGGTACTTGCACGCGCACGCACACGAAGGGAACGACGCGACGTCGGGCAGTCGACTTCGTCGTCGGCGCGCTGATTGCGGCTCGGGTGTCGTTTCAGACGTCTGGGGTGGATGAGTGCACGCTCCTCGCTTTCTCTCTCTCTCTCTCTCTCTCACTCTGCGTTCTGTGCACGACTTCTTCCTCTCTTTATTCCTGCTTGCTTCTTTTTTTTTCACCGAGTGCGTGCGCTATTTGTCCCGGACGGAGGAGCTTGTTAGAAAAAAAAAGAAGGAAAGAAGGAAGGAAGGATCGTTACGGTCGGTTTGCTCTTCTTTGGATGCGCCGGGGACTCGAGAGACGTCTGAGGGTTTTAATCGCTTTATTCCTATTGTCGCGGCTGCCGCATTGTGTAATGGCGATGAGAAATGAAAAAGCGAAATGTTTTAAAGCTCGAGGATTTAAATGCCGATGCATATATAGAGCTATCGATTCAATCTCAAGCACAATAAGATACTGTTTGGAAAAACTCAACGTTATATTTTGTAAATTCGCATATTAATATGATTGATAAAAAGATGATTTATCGTTTAAAATATACGTATATTCTTCAAATAATGTGACATTGTAGATTTACTTACTAATATAGTTGAGCTTAGAAGTAAGTAAATTTCTAAATATTACAAGTGCTTTGTTTTATTGTTTTAAACGATTTACGATATAATGTACGATACAATGTATATATGTATATATATATATATATATAAACATTGGTAATAGAGAGAAGCTTCATTTCACTGTCGGAGTACATCCGGGTATAATACTCTTACGTTAAAACTAATGAAAAGTTAAGCGAGTGCTTTTTTCCTACTTAAACCAGTGTACTTGAATAAGTAATTTAATGCGATGAACTACAAGTTAGATAATAATTAAAACCTTATGTTTACTCGAATATTTTATAAAATTTAATCGCTATCGTCAAGTCCATTACTCAGTGCATCACTTGCGCGCATCATTAATTCTTTTACAAATTGATAAAATAGCTCTTTAATTAAGTTTCCATTGAATGCAGATTTTCTCGCTTAAAGAAGTTATACAAAAGGAGCAATTGAAGTCCTAAATTTATTGCAGAGCAGAGTTAAATTTATTGAGATTTCTTAATCGGCACCTCCTCTGTGTCTGTGCATAAACGAGGTTAATGTTAATGAACGTGCGCCGTAACGGTACGACAATTCGAGGTGTACTCATTTCTTTGTTACACGTCATTGGATTCAAGAATATCGTATTATATTTTGTAATTTCAGTCGCAGTATACTTATTAATTGTGAAACGAACGTGGTTTGAAGAATATATACACGTCTCATTGTGTGCGATAATTGAAAATTTAAAGGCCCTGGTGGAAAATTAACGAGTCTAGCAGGCTAAGTTATTAACGTCTAGCTAGTTCAATTAGGATATCGTTTTCTTA
>JAWWEM010050436.1:0-11512 GCA_035582935.1 Ormyrus thymus
CGCGTTCAGTTGCAGCGAGACTCGCCCGAGAGCCGCTCCGTGGCGTCTGCTCTCCTCGCTGTCGCTCGGAAATAAACCGCACTGTCGCTTGCGGAGAGATTGTTTCCGGTCGCTTTATGTTTCGCGGGTGGAGGATGCTTTATTGGCGGGCTCAGTGCAGTGACGAAGTGACGGGAATGGGGGGCAGGTAGTGGATTTGGATCTGAGCGACTGTGACTTCTGCTGTCGATCGTAGGTCGATCGAAATTAGAGGAGTCTTTGAGAATTATTATTGGCGACGTATTTATTTTTAAAAGTATTGAGGTGCAAATGCAAGCGTGAGTGTAGTATGCTTTCGTAATCGTAAGAGTTATCGATGATAACGAAAATAGGCTGATTCAATAGACTTTAACTACGTAGATAAGTTTTAAAAGTTGCAATTTAAAATTATATACGGCGTCAGCAGCGTACTTATCTATAATAATTTTCAAAACTTTCAATTATGAGCGTGAAAACAAAGCAATAACTTTCATTGACTTTTATTTATTAGCTTCTTTCTAATTAAACTTGAAATAATTGCACACACGACGGCAACGCGCACAGTTTGATTTCTCGTCATTTCAAACGAAGCGTGAAAGATAATTAGTACTTTACAAGAGCTCGTATGCATATCTGCTCGTGCGTTATATTATTCACACATTCTCAATAAATGAAAACATTGCCTCTTATAGCTTGCCCTCGTTAAGTAGGACTTTCGATTACCATAATAAATTTAAAGGTCGTGACATTGAAGTATATTATTAGAAAATTTTTAATTAAAAAACTGATCGTTCCAGGGGAGCATCGGCATCGGCATGGACGAAAAAAGCATCGCGACCGCGTCGCAAGCAGCGAGTCTGCTTGCGATTCTCGAAGGGACCGAAAGCGCGGCCGTTCCAACTCAAGGCGGAAACGAACCTTCCACAAAACCGGAAGAGTCTGCCGGAGTCCCCGAGGGAGCAAACGGCGCAGCCGATCTTCCTCAAGAAAGTAGTCCCGCGGCACCGGAAGAGGAGCAAGACAGTTCGACGAGTGGAAATACGGATACTAGCCCTTTGATTTCAATCGTGGAGGAGGAAACGGTCGAGCTGAACTCGGGGCGGAATCCGTCAAACCAGTCGAACAGTTCTCCCGCGGATACTTATTTTTCCGACGAGAGAATTCAAATTCCAGAGACCGATGAAGTAAGCAAATGCAGTCGAGAATCGCGACTAATTGATTCAGTAATATAAAATACATATCGAGGATCGTTCGATGCTTCGATAATTTTGTGATTTTACGTTGGCTTTCAGAAAATATTTAGCTTTAGAAAATTGTGGGCCTTCACGGAGCCGGGATTTCTCATGTCGATAGCTTTCCTGGATCCAGGAAATGTAGAATCTGACTTGCAGGCTGGAACCGTAGCAAGTTACAAGGCAAGTAAGCGGACACTGATGCAACTCATTAATTTCAATAATACCTTAATTTTTAGTAATTTATTCTTCCCTCCAATAATCCGGATTTCGGAACGATTAATGCACTTTTAAGTAGCTACGGCAACGAAGAGTATCTTCAAGAATGAAATTTCGCTTTAAAAACCGCATTCCTTCAAATATCCACCTCTCGACTGTCACGCATTTCTAATCCGAGCGTCTCGTCGCCAGAGCGCGAAACAGCACCCGGAGAATGATGCATTACATTTCATTTCAGTTATTGTGGGTGCTCCTGAGCGCGACCGCTCTCGGACTGGTCATGCAGAGGCTGAGCGCGAGGCTCGGCGTCGTTACGGGTCTGCATCTGGCCGAGATGTGCCATCGGCAGTTCAAGACTGTTCCCAGGCTGCTGCTGTGGATCATGACTGAAATCGCCATAATTGGCAGCGACATGCAGGAGGTCATCGGCACTGCCATTGCGCTCTACCTTCTGTCGAGTCAAAGGTAGTAAGGCGTAAATTTGGTTTTAGTTGGGGAAAAAAGGTGTCTGTCGCTGCGAAAGCGTTCGAGTTTTTAAATAATTTCATGGCAATCATTTCTCGGCTTTGTACGTTTTTTGTGCTCTTTTGAAGAAATTCGAGGGTGCACATTAGACGTATTCTTCGACGCATAACTTGCACATTCGAATTTTTATTAAAAAATTTTAATAATCTAGCAAAATATCAGCAGGAGAACGTCCTCAAATTATAAGATTCAATCATTCCGTACAGAAGTTAAAAATCAAAAAACGTAAATTATCTGGTTTATTTACATTTGCGGCTTACTGCAAAATTATTATAATCGAATATTTATTTAGTGCATTCTCAACAACACCCATTTAAATCCTCCCCGGCCCGATAATAAATCAATTCCCATCCGCAGATTACCCATATGGGCAGGAGTGATCATAACGATCCTGGACACCTTCACCTTTTTGTTCCTGGACAAGTACGGGCTGCGAAAATTGGAGCTCCTCTTCGGCTTCTTCATAACTGTCATGGCCGTGACGTTCGGCTACGAGGTAAGCCCCGCGCGGACTTAACGCGCCGAGCTCGCAAATCAAAAGCCATTTAATTTAATTAAAACCCATCTCCCGCGGGGGGTGGGCCCCCCTCCCGCGCTAAATTTACAGTACGTCGTGTCGGCGCCGCCCCAAGGCGAAATCATGCGAGGCTTGTTTATACCCTGGTGCGAGAACTGCGGCACGAGCGCCCTCCTCCAGGCGGTCGGGATCATCGGGGCCAACATCCAGCCGCACAATTTGTACCTGCACAGCGCACTTGTCAAAGTAAACCTATAGAGGACCGGTAAAGAAACGGTGACGCGGCCGAGATAATGACCGGCTGTTCGAAGTTGCTTTACTCTCTCGAGCGCGGAGAGATCGCTCGCTTCGAAGGATTGTAAAGAGCTTCGAATTGCAGCTTTGTTTCTGCCGCGATTACTCGGAGGAGCCTCGTAGGGGAGACCGGGCATGGACGGTTGGTGTAAATGTTTTGAAATTTTTTAGTCTCGCGACGTCGACCGGAAGGAGCCGAAGAAGGTCAAGGAAGCTAATATGTATTTTTTTACCGAAGCCGCCATCGCGCTGCTTGTATCGTTTCTCATCAATTTGTTCATAATGTCCGTGTTCGCGTTTGGCCTGTTTCAGAAAAAGAATTCTGAAGTCGTGAGTGTTATTTTTCTCATTATTTTTTTTTTGCAAACTTTGACCAGCTCCTAATTATGTCACAATGATTTCAGTACGAAATTTGCGCCAGTAATAACTTTACTTTGGGAACGGAAACGTTTAAAGTGAGTTTCTTTAATTTTCGATAAACGTACACACCGAATCGTCTGCTTCAATCGACGCCCTCACATTTCAGAACAACAACGACACCCTCACCGCCGATCTGTACAGCGGTGGAATTTTCCTCGGCTGCCAATTTGGCTTCGCCGCCATGATAATATGGGCGGTCGGGCTGCTGGCCGCCGGTCAGTCGTCGACCATGACGGGCACCTACGCCGGCCAATTCGCGATGGAGGGATTTTTAAATCTGCAGTGGCCGCGATGGAAGAGGGTCCTGCTGACTCGTTCGATCGCCATCGTGCCCACCTTTTTCGTGGCGTTTTTTACTAGCATCGACAAAATGACCTATATGAACGACATTCTGAACGTTCTGATGAGCCTGCAGCTGCCCTTTGCCGCTCTGCCGACTATTGCTTTTAGTAGTAATGCGTTTATTATGGGACAATTTAAGAATGGAATGTAAGTTTTCGCTTGTTGCTGCCGTGTTCGCTGAAATGATGGATGAAACAATTAATGCTCGATTTCACTTGCAGATTTAACAATATTCTTTCGACTGCTTTAGCGTTATCTGTGATAGTAATCAACATCTACTTGGTGTCGCTGACACTTTCAGACGTGTTGAGAAACGAATTGACTTACACGCGAGCAATAACGATATCGATTGTCGCCGTTCTAGGAATATTTTACGTGATATTTTGCCTGTACCTCTTAATATACTTGGCCATTGGTATGGGAGCCACTTGGTTGAAAAGATTCGAGGTAAAATTAATCGTTCGAAATTTAATTTCGAGTTACTAATTTACGGACAATTTCCACAGGTCATTTCTAAGTACGTTACTGGGCCCGAAGAAAGAACTCTCCTAATCGAGGACGCTCAAGAATAAAAACCAAATTCTATTTTATATCGAATACTACTTAATTTGTTCATAAACTTTTTCATACATATACAAAGCTTCTTATTCCTTGTGCCATCTTTGCACTTTAATAGCGACTCGAAAGACTCATCCTCGCCATTACAATTCCCTCAAAATAATAACTTCGAAACCGAGTGAAGCCTGCCGACGATAATTTTAATTGAAAACTCCCAAGTGAAAAATCCCATTCCGCCGGCCCTTCTCTCCCTCGAAATGAATCTTCCCACAGGTGCGCACACACACACATCGGCGCGCGAAATTCCTCTCATATATACTTGCAGCGGTCGGAAATCTGCTTGCTCGGCGCGTAGCGGCGCCGAAAGGGCAGACAGGAAGTAACGGCCGGTCAATCTCTCTCTCTCTCTCGAGCCCGAGCCAGGATAATGATTTACATCTACGTGCCATCCTCCGTCGCGCGTGAAATATTAATGGAGCCGAGAGAGGTAATAACCATTGACGTCTCTCTCCTTGGCGCCCCGTATCGGGACGCATTGGATTTATGAACGCGTACAAAGGAGGCGAGATGCTCGCGGAAAGTCAATCGGTAACGGCTGGATGATCCGATTGTCGAGCTGCTTTCGGAGATTGACGAATGGGGAAGGATGTTCCGCGTTGGGTATTCCCTTGCTCTTTCGAGGCGTTTGTGCCTTCTCACTTTCGGTGGCGTCTTCCGAAGGTGATTTATTCATTTCGAGTTTCGCGTGTCATCCTGTACAGTTTTATTATGGGCCGTCGGGATTGTACGTTTTATAATTGAAAAAGGAGGGAGATTGAAGAGTACTAATTTAGGAGATCCAAGGCGACTCTTAAAATATTCTACAAAAAATGTGCGCAAAAGAATCATCGACGCCTCGATGAAAATTGAAAGTAATTACATAATGCGATTTATAAAAAAAACCACTTTGCAAAATTCAATCCCTGAAAGAGATGTGAGTATCAAAAGATAAAGAACCCGCAATTTCTAATAAACGCACTCACACGTATAAAATTCACCATAATCGGGTCGCGCGCCGAATCCCTCGCAGAAGATCTCGCAAAGTAATACGACCCCCATCCGAATCATCAAAACTCCCTCCGTCCAGCCCAATTAAAAATAATGAATCCTCGCGGCCGCGCCGAGATTGCGAGAGAGAAAGAAGCCCCGTTTTCCGCAAAGGTCCTGCGCTCGAACGCGCGCACTCGAATTACAGACTGTAACCGTTCGTCAAAAGTCTTTACGACTAAATAAAATTATATCATTAGCATGCAGTCGCATCCCGCGGGGCGGCGATTACTCGGGCGGCAGTTACGGCAATTACCCTCCGCGAGTGAGAGAAAGATAAAGGGAGAGAGAGAGAGGAGAAAAGGAACGAGGAAGATGAGCACAAAGAGGGACGACTGACAACGACGGCGACGCCTGGAACATTGTACGGGATTGCTTGTTGACAAAGGAGATTTTGCGGCTTTCTGCACTTCGCGGAGCCTCGAGAGGTTCTCTGCGATTAGTTCTTCTTTTTTTTGCGCTTCCCCGTCGTATTTTACGCTTCCTTATCAAGAGGACGCGTCCACTTTGACGGGTTCGCTGCGCTTCTGCGCTCGGCTCGAGTTATTGAAAATGTTTCGAGCGCGGCAATACAGGTCGCAAAAAAAGTCGGAGCTGCGCAAGCAATTAACGCGACTCATCATTGGCTCCAAAGTCACTTCTCGAATCGACGTCAATGGAACCCATAATCGATGGGTACGATTTAAAATATTATCTCAAAATCATGCAGATTCGCAATTTTTGTACATAATTTTTCGCAAAATACATTTGATTATGATTGAGCGCACGTTTTCCAGCGAGGCGCGCTTCTCCTTTATTTGCGAGCGCCGCGCGCGCTTTTTGCATACCTCGAATTATAATGCGCGCGCGTCGTTCGCGCGCGTAAATCATCGCTTATATGCGCGTCGTTCGTCAAAAGGCGCGCCGACGGATAAATGAAAATTAAGTCGGGACGTATCTCCGGTGGCGATTTGCAATATTTTTCAAGCGCCTTCATTATGCGCTCAGATTTGCATAATGCGCGGCACGGGAGTTCCATCGCAATCTGTCGCGGAGGAAAGTTTAATGTTTCCCGTTGGGTACTTATGTCCGTAATTTAAAACAATATAAATGCTTTCCTGGCAACGATAGCGCCGAGTTTTTTCTTCGGTAAATCTTGTAGAAAATCACTTGTTATTAAACCTATCCACGTTAATCCGATAACCGCTCGTAAACTTCGTCCATAAATCCGCTCTCCGTCAAACAGCACCGAAGCAATTCCTCTGCAGGCGAAGCCCCCCATCGATGCCGATATCAACCGTTAGACTCGTCCTTCGGACGAAAGTCCTGCTGAAGTCCGCGTCCCCCGTGAAAAGCTCGATGTCCCGTAGCGCAGAAACGTCGCACGCATCGGCGGCGCGCCGTCGCCTAATCGCTCGAAGCGGCGGACACAAAAGCACGAGAGAGAGAGAGAGAGAGATTTCAATCTGCCCGCGGGGAATCGGCTCCGCTTCCGGCTTGGTCGATGTTACGGTTCGGCCGCGTCTCGGGAGCGGCTAGGAAATGAAGCCTCGGTCGTTTCACGTATCGCGCAAGGTGCGCTTGATGAAATTCCGCGGCTTTCGTAATCGCCGACTGATGCGCGGGTGATGCGAGCGGGGAGACGTCTCGAGCGTAATGGATTGATGCGATTTCCGCTGAAATGTTCGGGTTGAACGCTGTTTTTTTGTAAAATGTGCCGGGAATGTATTTTTTTTTTATGTTTAGTAAGAAGATGATGCAGATTGTAGAAAATATAGTGCTATTTTTATCTCAGTCATGTGGAAATACAAACAGGTAATTGACGTAGTAAAAATTCCGTAATTGCCCAATAAAAGCAGTAAATTTGAAAAACAAAAAGAAAACATCAATTGAGATTAGAGAGCGCAAAGCGTCGCGGTTCAATTGCCAAGCGGTTAAGCCGAGTCGTTTCATTCAAAAGCCACACGTCTCCGAAACGGTAACGCACCTCTCCTCGCAAGCGTCATTGAACGACGTACAAGCCCTCTCAATAATCCCTCCCTCGCCGCGGACGATCAAAAACAAAAAAAAAAGACATCCCACCCGTAAAAGAGCCCGCCGCAAGAAGCACGTCGAGGCGGAGGAAAAAGTGAAGCGTCGGCGCGTGCGATCGATCCTCCGTTCGATCTCGATCCCCCCCGACGAGCTTCTCCTCTTTCTCTGTCTCTCCTATTGCTCCTCGGTTTCCGCTCGGCTGAATACGAATTCTCCGGCTGAATGGCGTACGCTCGCCTTATAAACGGCGAAGATTGCGCTTTGATCAGAGTCCGCGCTCTAACGGTCCCCCCCTCCGTTTTCCTCGAAATGTTTCTCCGATTTTTCGCGCGCGCCGTTCCTTCCCTCCTCTCCTCCTCTACGGAGATGCCGATAAAAATGAAGATTTAGCGACGACCGCTGCTCCCTCTCGGCCTTATCGGCTCGCGGGGAGTGCGCGCTAGCTGTAAATAATCAGGAGCCGCTAATGTTTTTAATTTGTAATACAGTTACGTATCGGGCCCCGGCGCGCGACGCTCCGCGAATGCAGATTGGCGAGGCGGCCTCTCCCCCCTCGCTTCCTGTACGCGGACGGATCGCGTGCGCGGGAGCAGATTGGCATTGCGTAAGAGCAGCTCCGGCGCCTTTGGAATCTCGGCGGCGGGCCTTTCGGAGGCTGCCCGCGCGCAGTTTTATTATCCGGGAATGATTGAGCGTCGGGAAATTGTTATTTAGAAATTATAATTATGAGACCCGGAGCGGCGCGAGTGAATTATAAAGGGTCCGGCGGGAGAGGCGAGCGCGGGATCTTCCTGCACGAGCGAGCGAAACAGGTGAAAAGGAGATTGCAGGCGGAGATGAGCCGACTGGTTCCAGGCGAATAGACGGCACTTTGTTGATCGGACAGTTAAATTAATACTTGGATGCCCCCTCGCAGGATCTCGCGCTTGAATTCCGGCGTTACGAAGAGGTTAGAGGACTCTGCGCATGGAAGCCGCCCGAATGCGAGTTAAAAGTAACGCTCGAATATTCAGAAGGTCAGGCGGTTCATTGGCCTTGGCGTGTGCTGCTAGATTTTTACGGGCAAATCTGGGTTGCTTATGAAATATGCATTATCTATAGGCCGGTTTATCAAATAGCAGATCCTGCAACGTTGTATCATCTTAACGTAACAGTAAAAAACAGCTCGCCGAAATACTGTAATTTTCAATGTAGAGCAAAGACTGCGCGATCCTCTTATCTTTCGGCAAGAATATTAAGAACGAGGAATGCGCCGCTTTCGATCCAATGTTATCACTTGGATCGATTTATAACTCCAGTAAATTCACGGTCAATTTCATCGGGGCGCGGTCTTAATGGAAAATTCAGATTTGAAAATGACACAAGCGAAAAGATGCCGCGTCCACGTCGTGCTCTCGCCGCTTCCTTCTCCGCGTCTCATATTTTCTCGTTCCTCATACGAGCATTTCGAAGCGGGGAAACGGCGAAGCGAGAAGAGGCACGTTTGAGCCTCCACGACTTCCTGCTCGTCGGATTCAATTATCCCGCCGCGAGAGCAATTAAACAATTAACCGATCGGCGCTCCGAATTCATTCGCGCGCGGCAGCCTCCCGCTCGGGAGCGAGAGAATTCCTTTTTTTCTTTTATCGCCCGGCCCTCGACACGAATCGACGGCGTGGGAAATTCGAGCCGCGCGCTCTCGAGAGCCCCGAGCTGATTTGAAATTGAAAAAAGCCGGACGATCCGAGCGCTCGCGCGGAAATTGGAATCGAAAGTATATGGAAATCGAGGGAGATGCACCGTTCGATTATTACGAGTCCCGGGATTCGCTGCGCGGCGCTCGGACGCGTATATAAAAATTGAAAAGCTTAACGGTTATAAAATCTTGCAGATGGAAGAAATTATTCCGGCGCGCCTGTCGGGATTCCCGAGGAATGTTAGGCGCAGTTTTTTAATTGCATTAAAAAGAGTATGCAGAAGCGCATTACCGCGCGGCGTTTATATTGAGCGGCCATTAGATAGCAGGTACCACTACGACATCATTCATCCCAGCGGCCGTAACTCGCAGAATGCCATTAAGAAGCCAACTACCTGAATTTTATGAATACGATTAATCCTTTGACGAATAGGAGCCCCGACGCTTCCTCGATTCTCATTTCAGCGGCTGCTTTTGTATCAGCAGAAGCTAAAAGAGCACAAGATCCAGCAGTTCCCGCGGCGTTAGGTTGACAGATTCGCCCGAAGCCTCGAGACGCTAATCCCGCAACCTCCCGAAGAAACAAAGCCGCTCCAAACGATCCGGAGCCCGAGCGTATAAAAGCCACGATAACCGAAGGCGCCGAGCGACAGGACAGCCAATGAGCCACGACGAGCCGACTCCCCGACCCAATTTCCAAGCGACCGGCCGCGGCCGGAATAATCGGCGTCTCGCGACCCGACGTTGCGTACGCGCTGCTCGCCTTTCCCTTTCCAGCTCCGCGGGGTTCGCGAACTCTCGCGCCGGACGCGTGTGTGTATTACGAGCTCTCCGCGCGGCGAAGGTCAGGGCCTGCTTCCCGGCTCGCGGGCAGGCGCTAATCGGACGCGAGGAGTTTTCGAGCCCCGGCTGGTGACTAATGCGTGCCCGGCGGCTTTTTCCTCTTTCGGTTTTGCCGGTTCCTCTTCGCCCGACGGGCGCGGAGGTGGAGCGCGGAGCGTGAATCCGAGCGCGAACTCGCGAGGCGAGGGGGCATAATTAACGCTGCGTAACGAGATGACGGAGGCGGCGAGGCGCAGGACTGTCGGGTCGGTTTTTTGCGCGCGGGGCTTCGGAACTTTTTTTTTTTCGAGCTGCTCCTTCGACGCCGAGTCGGCTTCATTTGTATTGAGTAGCTTTTTTTTCTGTTTGGGATTCTTAAAGTGCGGCGAAAGATACGCCGTTTTTATACTGATGATCGATGACTAATATTCGTGTGTAAAGCAAAAATAAATAAAGCTTACTTTTCAAATGAATCTAAAATTGAGGCAGCCGCGAGGGACCATCAGATACTGACCTGCAACAAAAAGAAAACATGGTTATATACGATGGAAAGCTTTTTCAACGAGTGTAGTAGATATTTCAAATGTTCGCTGCCGACCATTTCAGGCCGAATAAGCATGTATTCTCTTTACGACGTCTGACACACATATCTCCAGCCTAACATAAGGAACTGCGTTTGCTCGACGCAAATGTCGCACACCTGGGAATTTCCTCCGCAGCTCCGACAATATCATTATTGTATCCTTTGGAAGCGTCCCTTTCAGCAGCGCCGACGCGGCGAAGTGCGCCAAAGTACTCCGCGAGGTAACAACCCGCAGTTCCTTGTTTGGCGCGACACTGAACTTTACAACTAGTTTGCACAAGTGCCGATTCCTCAAGCGGACGGTAATAGTTCAGGTTTAGCTTAGCATAATAGCTCCGCTCGCGGACGTTTAAGGCCGGGGCTTATGGTGTTGATTAGTTGGCTCCTGCGTTTCGCTTTGAAACTCATTGGTTCTTGGAAAATTTAATTGTTTGCGAGAGGCGAGGGAAGAATGAGCGGCGTAACTTTTTATTTCGTAAGATGATCTAGCAAATATTCATGTCTTTGATTAAAATAAGAAATTTGCTATTTGTATAGTTTACTAATTGTCGTAAATTTTCGTACATTTTCAAAGGAAGTTTTAGTAGGAAATAATCCTGATTAAAATTCAACCTGTCACTTGTCATATTATTCAAAAATGTTTAAAGCTTTAAAAATCTCATACAATGATAAGAAGTAATATAATTTTATTCCATCTTAACAAATAAAAGACTACAACCGGCAATTGAAATGAGCAAATATAAGCACAAAGTATACACACTACGAGTCATCTGTAACTTAACAACAATCTCAAACCTCTACAAATTCAGCCGTCGAAGCGTCAAAAGCCAAGATCCCCCGTAAACTCGCGCTGGAATTACATTCGCGAAGCCGACGGAGCAGCAAAGCGGTAAATCGCGCGCAAAAATAGCCCGCTAAACGCCGTCATCCCATAAATCCTCCGAGCGCTCTCGCGCGGAAGTTTCCGGAAGGGAGAAAAAAGAAGGAAAAGAAAACAGTCGGAACCGCCGCGCGCGCAAGTCGCCGTCGCGTAGTAAGCGGCGCGCGGCCGTGTAATCCCGGCGAGCCCGAGCGATTTCCCCGCGCGCCTCGTCGACTCGATCGGTCGAACGGTTTTTCCGCCGCGCCGCGACGCGAGAAGCTCCTCGCGACGGCGATCGGCTCGGCTTCTCGTTTGGACGGGGGGGGGGGGGGGGGGGGGCAATTGG
>JAWWEM010050437.1:0-11511 GCA_035582935.1 Ormyrus thymus
AGATATATTGGGCCATGCTAAATTGTGTACAATGTTTACGTGTACGATTCTTATGTGTATAAAACGCACCTTACCTATTACTTCAGATGTGATTGTACACACCTACGGATCTCTCAAAAGAATTCTGCGGCGAAAATAAAACCGCGAAACGGTCGTAGAACACTTCGATTTTTAAAGAACGAGCGTTGTTTTTCCCGCAGAGTAGACACGCGGAGTTCTATATGCTTTAAAATAATTAGACAAAGGACTAAAATAACAATATTCTGCCTCGCTTAAATAAATAGATATAGTGATTTTAAAATCACTCGCGAGGCAGGTTTGTAAACTGTCGCGTCCCCTGGAACCGGCTTTTTACGGTTCGTAAGATTTTATAAGTCCGGACTAAGAGTTCATATAATTTAAAATTATTTGTGTTATTCAATGAATATTTTTCATCTTGCATCTTTGATGCAGCCACTTTCGCGCAATAAAATTAATTGACACCTGTTTCAACCGTTTTCAAGCTCTTCGGTCAAACAGTTCCAAGCGGAGCTGCGAAGATGTTACTTTGCACTTTTTACTTGCACACTCATTGTAAAATTCTTTTTACGAAGGAATCGTCAGTTACGGTCATAAGTTTTACCTGTCTTTAATGGTTGTTAAAATGTTAAAGCTGTGACTAGTCTGTTAACGTTAAAAACGTCAGTTTAAAGTTTTCAATCATTTAGGAGATGCATATGAAGAATAATTTATCATCGTAGTGAGTCAAAGAATTTTAGTCTTTATTAAATATTTTAAGCAACTTGGTTAAATATTATATCCTAAACATAAATTCTTATCTTTCGCAGATTTTTTGTCGCCTCAATTTTATACATTGAAGCGAACGAACATTTTATAAGAAGACGTGATTTTCCTATAACTTTTTTATTTCCATTCAAGTGCGACATTCGTAATAAGTAGCTTGAGTCATCCAAGAAAACTTATCTAAAGTACCAAATAAAATCTGCGCAGAATGGCATTCAAGTAGCATTCTAATCACTCGAAAGATTATGTCAATTTCCTTCACTCGCGTTACATAAAAATCCGCGATCTCCGCCCGATCGTGAAAGCGTACCGTCAAATTTCCCTCTCGACCGGCCCTTCAAGAGGAATCTCCGCGCGGAAAACTCGGAAAACTCGCCGAAACGCCAGCGAGACGATCCGCGCCCGAAGGAAAAAATGCGTGCACTCCGCTTACCCGTCAGCTGGGGCTCTCCTCTCCCGACGGCGCGGCGATACTGGCGCTGGCGTCTTTTCCGCCTCGATCACAACAAAGACCGCAGCGCCCCTCGCCTCCCAGCTCCGGCGTTCGCTGCGCAGGGCCTCCCGAAAAGCAGCTGTGGCAGCGGCGGCGGCGGCAGCCGAAAATCAGCAGCGGAGGAGGCTCGGGAAGGTCGGTCAAGGTAGGAGCGCCGACGCGAGCAGGACCCCCATGGCAAGCGGCCACCGCGAGACTGAGGCGCTCGCCGAGAGAGTGAGGGAGAGGGGGAGCCCCGAGAGTCGAGGTCTTATCGGCTGACTTACACAAGCGGCATTATCGGCACGCCGCGATAAATTCTTTGCGTGTGGGTGCGAGGCGCCAATTTTCTCGATGATATGTGCGGCGTCGGCGGCTGGACGGTTTTTTTTTATCACAGATGGACGGACGCCTGTTTTTTTTCTTTCGAAATCTCGGGGGAAGATTCGAGTTTTTGATTTGGCCGCTGACGCGTTGGGTTTTTTTTTGTTTTTTTTTAACGAGGGGCTTGGCTTTAAAATACGACGTTCGCAGTAAAATTTTTTTAATACGCAATTTATTTTCTAGTGCAATTAATTGCGGGCGTAAAGATTTATAATTGCAAGCGACGTCAGGTTTTAAATAAAAGCGAAGTGCGCTGGAAAGAGATAATTTAAGAAGTCTGTATTCCATCTTAACTAAAGCGAAAGAATTCCTATAACAAGGAAGAGTTGAATGTTAGATGTTTTTTGGTACTTTGAGATTATAACAATTTGAAGAATCAAAAATCAATCTTAAAATTTGAAGGCCAATTTTTCATTTTTGACAAAAAAGTTCTCTTTTTAAAGTTAAAATACACATCATACAGCGTAAAGATGTATGAACTATGAACATAAAGCTGTTAATCGAAATTGATAAAAGTAATTAACTCGTCGAATTTAAGAAATGTCCGCTATACTTTAATTGCCAGCGAAAAATGATTTTAATGAAATGATTAGTTTAAAGAGAAAGATTGCTATAATTTTGCGTAAATAACTTCGAACACACACTTCTTTCAAATTTTTATATTATTTTTGCAACAATATACAATAAAGTTCCTCAACAGTTAGAAGACAAATCAATTAGATTACTCCTTCGCCCACTTAAAAGGCGGTAAAAAAAAATTAAATCTGCAAACAATTACGAATAGCAATTGAAAGCTGAACGATTCAAAAGGGGAAGACAGAACCGTCGGCCCAGAGATTATATAAAAAGAGTTTTAAGCATACGCGATTCTCAGTTCACTGCTCGGTTGCCACATGTTGCGCTACATACGACTTCTCATTATTACTTTCAATGTTCCCTCGTTCTTTATGCGCCGATTCGCAAATACGTTATTGGTATCAGTGCACTAAATCCAATTTCATTTATTACAGTGAAAGTTAAAGTTGCGAGCTAAGTTTGCGATAACGAAGCAAAATAGTGTTATGACTATGATAATGCTGATAAAAATGTCTCTTTGGAGCCTTTTGAAATTTTTAAAGCTCTATTTGCTTAAATTACAAATTTTGTAGCACCTAAGAAAAATTGTATTTTGTAGACTTTGAAGCGGTTCTATAAAAGAAAATATAAAAGTGATACCGTTAAAAAAAGAATAAATAAATAAATAAGTTAATTTGTATTTGATTGAATTTTTTTATGTCTACTTAATTGATGATTCTAATAAATGTGGTATTACCAAGAATTAACTTGAAAGATTGCTTATTCCCGTAGGAAAAAGTGAGAATCAAAATTCATCCATATTCAACGCGCATTTTTAATATTAAAAGAAGAACATTGTCTTAAAACTTGATATTATTGAATTAAAATAATTTCTAATTTCACTCAAAATACAAATGTAAATAATTCAAATGTTCCGCGGCTAGCAGCCATCTTGGTTAACCAATGAGAACGATCAGCCATTGGTGGAATGAGTAGGTATATAAGCGAGAAGCAGAAGCACATGGTTCGCCGGCACATACGACGAACGTACTCATATATATAATCTGATAGTACATAATTTTAAGATTAAAGTCGTGGTAGTGAAGTATGAATTTTAAAAGAAAAAAATTTTGAAACTAAATGACTTGCGTGTAAATGTAAATATTAATATTTTATATAATTGCTTTCTCATAGATAGAATTCTGTGAAGCAGATTATCAAGGGTACGTAATTGAACATAGTAAGTAAAAAGGATAAAAAAGAATTCTTTACCTACCTAATCTACCTAAATTTTATTTATTATTACAGTTTTAGTATGAGTCTTCTTAGGCGTTCATCTACATGTGTGTTCCGACATATGAAAAGAACACTGTGTACAGCAGCTACTCCTAATGCATCAGAAAAGCAAAAAGATAGAGAAATCAGATTTCGTAAAGCTCTTCATTTTCGGCCTATTATTGAATCCGATTTGCTTATCAATGTAAAAATGAAAAATGATGAGCCGCTTGATGACCATAATTGGAATGAGGTGCGCAAACAACTTTTAAATCAAACTGGAGTCACAGAACTAACTGTAGATTCAATAGTTTACGATATTTGTTGCTATTACGAAAAGATGAAAGAAGCACAAAGTTATATCAGATTTCTAGAGCATAGTAATCTTAAGTTAAATTTAAATATATTAAGTTCTTATCTTAGATCGTTTATCTTAATAAAAGAGGACATTACCGAAGAAGATGAAAAGGAAATATGTAGAATTTATGAAAAGATAAGAGGAGAATATCCTTTGCTAGATTCAAGGACAGCTACAAATTGTGTTTTAGCATTATCGATGACTAAAAGATGGAAAGAATCATCGGAATTGATAAAAATGATACAGTTAGTTACTAGTCCAGGCACATCTGTATTAAGTGCATATATAAGTGCAGCATTCAAAAATAATGAACCTAATATAGGGTGGAGTGTGCTACATGATTCAATCTCAAAAATATCTATGTTCCCTTCTGTGTATACAGACTATTTAAAATTCTGCAAAAGTAATTTTGCTGACAATGAGTTACAAAAAAATATTGATAAAATGTTTGATTTTTGGAGGGAGAATAATATATTGCCAGCTGAGTTTGTAATTAAGGAATATTCAAGTGTATACAAATCTTTTGGTTACAGTACAACTTACACTTCCATATCACATAAGTAAAATAATAAAATAATAAAATAATAAATTTCAAATTACTGATTATAGATAAATATTAAAAAATCTTTTAAATTTACAGCGGATCTTGCAAAAGTTGTTCACATACACTGCCACCGACTACACTTACCTTAGCTGATTTTAAAATGTTATCTGTATTAATTTTAAAAAATCTGATTGTTGGAGAAAATGTATTTTGCAAAACGTCTCCACAAGAACTGAAAAGATATATGGTTTTTTTAGAAAGTATGAAACCTTATGACGTTGTCATTGATGGTTTAAATGTAGCATATGCTGCTAAAAATAATAAAAATACTAAAAAAATGGGTTCCTTATCCTATGTAAGTTTTCAATTTCACAAATTATTCTAATATAAACCTATTGATATTAATTTATTTGCATTTGATAGGTTATACAAGTTGTTGATTACTTTCTCAAACACGGTAAAAAACGAGTTCTTGTTATTGGCCGAGCACATATGAATTGGTGGTCAACAGAAAAAATGAGAGAATTGCAGAAAAAAGCTGATGTATTTTTAACAAAAAATTTGTAAGTCAAAAAAAACCAATACTCGTTGAATATTTACATATTTTCTAAAAATCTTTATTACAATTCATTCGCAGATCTCAAGATGATCCATTTTTATTGCATGTAACTTTTATGAGTGGTGCTCAGACGCATTTTGTTTCACGCGATTTGATGAGACAACATAAAAGTGATCTCGTGCATAAGAATTGCAAACAATTATTTAAACGTTGGCAGTTGTCACGTCAATATCATTTCAGAACTGTTGGAGATTCGATTAAACTTATTCCCCCAATACCTTTCGAACCATTTGCTCAGAAGGATGAGAATGGGTGGCACATACCATATACAACTGCAGAACATTTAACAATATCAGATAGTTACGAAGCACCATCTAACTGGATTTGCCTTAGGAAAAAAACTTAAAAATTATTCTAACAGTATATTTTTCTGCAATATGTTTTTATTTCCTATTTCATTATAGGAACATTTTTATTTGGTACCAAAAAATATGTGAATGTGTTACAGTAAAGATGTAAAAATAATTAAATTTGTATATATACATATATATATATATCAAATGTTATTAAATTAACTTTTTGTACAAAATAATACAAAATTTTACATTCATTTAGTACTTCATTTTGTACAATATTCACTTAATGGCTGTTGTTTAAACGAAAGTGCCCATGAATTTCAATACGGTAGTATCCATTAGAACATTACTCTGTATATTATTTATTTTGTGCTTTTGTTAATTAATGCTTCGCCGAGAACACCTCCGAACTCTTGAAGATCATGTGCAACTGCGACGCCGACACTCGGGGCTTTTCCAAGGAGCTCACCAAGCTCGCTAATTGCGTGTTCAAGAAGAAACACAGAGAGCGCTGAGTTCCGGTAACGAGAAAGAAGATTGTTTTGAAGATTTGTTTGAAAACAGAAGAAAAACAAAGTAATAACTGCTGTAAAATAACTATTTTGATAAAAATTCACTTCATTTGTAAATAATACACGAACTTATTTTTTGTACAAATAGGAAAAAAACCTAAAAATGGTTCCAACAGTATATTTTTCTGCAATATTATTTTATTTCCTATTTCATCATAGGAAAATTTTTATTTGGTACCAAAAAACGTGTGAATTTATTTAACCAGAGTACAAAGTCAATGCATGTTCACATCATATTATTCCATACATATAATCGCGAAACAAGCATCATGTAGAGGTAATCTAAATAAACTAAAACTAAAACTAAAATAGGATAAAATTAAAACTAAAATATAATTGTATAAAGGGCGGTGTCAGGTACATGATGGGTGTTGGGGGGATTCACCATAACACCCCTCATAGAATTAGTCTGAGCTGGCGGCGCGTGGAAAGCATACTTTAGGCCATACTCTATGGCCGTGCTCATTTACAAGGTCCTACGCGTATGTACCCCGGAGTACCTGGATGACTTGCTAATGCAGGTTGTTTGAGGGGCCGTAAAAGGAAACTTGCGAGCCCTGTAGTTTGCACCGAAAAAAAGATATAAAATATAAGTTTACTGTAATAGCTTCTATCATTTTTACTCCTTTTAATTGATGCAAGTTATCGGATTTATGGTAAAAAGAACATCTAAAAGTAAAAATTCAATGAATTACTAATATACCACGTAAAAAATAGAATTAATTCTTTAATAAAGTATTAATCTTATTTTGCTTACTTTACTCTCTAAGTTGTATCCACAAAGCACCAAATCATAAGCATACTCACAGCTATCTTCGTTAAATGGCACTGTAAGAAAAATATTTTTTTTTTCTTATTTGCTTATTGTAGACAAATATGTTTTAATGTAATTATAAACTGACCTCTTTCAAGACAAATCTTTCCCATTTCTTTCAATCGTGGCACAAGATCTTCTTGTATCAATTTATCCATCTGATTGTCTAGGACTTTTTGTGATATTTGTCCTTCCTTATTCATCTTCAAATAAAAATGATAACGATTGTTACTTATTTAACATAAAAAATCCAATTAATTACTATTATTTCTGACTATTTTACAAAATTAATTATTTCGCATAAATTTTAATTAAAACACAGTATTGCATTACTCACTACTTTCATCATTGTCATAAGACATTTAAAGTAACACATCAGCGGTCGAACTTTTGGAAATTCTCCGTTTGAGCAACCAGCCACTAACTCTGAATACAGTTTAAATTACTTGATTGATCGGTTCACAAAGCGCATAAGATTTCACAAAGCATTTAAAAAAAATTTTTTTTAGCTTCAGCAGCATACACTCACCATTCGTCGCTCCGGTTTTCGTTTTACAGGACTTCCCCATTGGTTTCAACATTTCTTTTACTTCGGGTATCGACATTTTCTAAAAATAATAAAAAAAAAAAATCAACTCGATTACAGTTACATTCTTCGGGCCGATGTCAAAAGTTAAAACTTACTGCACACTCCGCGCACCTGAACAGGAACGCACTCGAATAAACCGATACTAACATTAACAGAACTATCGACTTCATATTTTCGCTTTGCCTTCGTCTGAACTCGTCGCGAATCGTCCCAGCTGGGCAGAACACTTTAGGTTCCCTCGGTAGTTTGTAAAATTACATCGTGATTCTCATGAGCGATTGCCTTTTATGCTGCTGCAAAAAGTTGCGCGAGTCAGCTAAGTCTAGAGCAGCTAATTGCTAAGCAATAGAAGTAATGAGTTGTGCGCATCCTTTGGAGGAGTGTGCTTTTAGTGCTGATTGCACGTTCCTCCGTCGGATAACGCGAGCGAGGTGTAAATTCGCTTCTCGAGGAGATTAAATTGCGAAACAGATAAGGGTAGGGATGGGTGGCACGTTTATTTGGTGTGAGGTACCAGATAAATCTAATTATTATCAGGGACCGCCGCCGCATTTTCTTTTAAGTATTGAAATGAAAAATTCTAGAGACGAGATAAACATTTATTCGGCTTCAGTATTGACATAACTTATAAGTTTCACCAATGTATAGTTCACTACTATATTTAATTAATATTGAGTCAAATTGCTCAGACATTGAAATTTAAGTATTGGTCATTTTTATGTCTTTTACTATATCAGCTTTGCTGCATTCGTGGTAATAATAATTTTTATTTCTGTGCATGCATAATTAAATCTTTAGACCGTAAATTTTTCTGTAATGTTATTTTATTTTAAAATGTTACATATTATGTGATATTGTATAGTTAATGAAAATTAATTTAATTAGCATTATGATATAGTTGTTAAAATATTATATTAGTATACGTACATAATGTATCTTTTTATTTATATATATATTTTTGAAACAGTAGTATTATTATAATTTATAAATAATATTTTGAGAAAATTTTAAGTGACCTGTGAGTTAAAATTATTGAAATTAAAAGAAATATTTGTTTTGTATAGACTTTCACATCATCTCAACGATCCTTTGAAATTATACTTTTTTATGCAATGTCCTTTAAAAATGATTAATAACGTTCTAATATGTACAAAAATTTACTAGCCTGTATAATAGTACATTACGCAACAAGGGGCAAAAGTAGAAGATTTTTCCCGCGGGTGAGTTTACTGCCCGAACCAGAATATTATTCCCGAAGGTGCACACCCGAGTAAACATCCAAGGTAAAAATCCACTTTTGCCTCGTGTTGCATATAGCATTTTATTCCACTCTCGACTGAAAGCCCACTTTTTGGTCCTGAAAGGCGGTAACTGAAAGGCGGAGTCGAAACAACTTCGCATATTTGTTTTAATTTTTTAAAATTTTAAGATTTTTTCAAAAATTTCAAAAATTTTCCAAATTTAAATTGAATTGTTTTTTTTTTGAAGCACACTTGATTGAATTTTCTTCTTGAAGTAATAACTTCAAATAATGAACAAACCGCAGGGCTCCTAATTTTTTTACAAACTTCTTTGTTATTTTTGAAAAAACTTTTTTTTTCTTTCTAATCATTACAAATTAGCAGTAAAATAAAAAAGACAATTTCTTTTCTACTTAAATAATACATGTATTCAATTTTTACAGATTTATTAACATTACTTTACAAAATAACATAAAAATACATTAAAAAATCGCTTAAATAACTTATAATTGCTTTTAATTTATTTACATACTGCATGTATTGATTGAAATAAATAAATAAATACATCTTTTATTTCTGTGTATTTGCAAATTTTATTTTAACTCATCTTTATCTTTTGAAAAAAGTTACTTTAAATATATTCTGCAAATAATTAATTTAGTATTTCTTACTGCAAACGGCATTAGTTGAGAATTATTTGTAGTTGAGAATAGTTGAGAAGAGAAAAGACGTAGAAAAAATTACCATACTCTCTTGTGAAGTGACTTCGGACTTCGAAGACAAAAAAAATTATCGTGGTTAATCTAAAAGCTGAAAATATGGGAAAATTTATTGATCAGTAAAGCAACATTTCTTATAAAGTATGGTAATTTTTTTCTGTTTTTTAAGTTTGCGGTCGCTTAACTAGACAGTTTATTTACGCCCCGTGCATAAATAAACTTTTGAAAATTTTTGGAAAAAATTTACTTTTTCGGGAAAAATATCAGGGGCAAAAAGTGGGCTTCTCCGTCGGGTGTGAAATAAAATGGTTCAAAATTTTTTATGGCTACAAGTGACAACGTTCTACTAAGTATTACACTATAAATAATAAAAGAATAATTAAATTAAGCTATGACCTTAAATTAAGTTTTAAGGCATGAGAATAAAAATTAACATGTACATGTTCGCTCAGACTTTTGACTCAACCGAAACTTGCCAACTAAAGTTTCTTTTCCACATTTTCTCTTTAATAGTTCTCTTTAATGGCTTCATAAATAGATGCTTCACTATCGTAAGACATAATTTTCTCAATGACGCCAAGTGCTTGCAAAACCGGTTGCAAGTGGTCGCACGCGTTTGCGACCGGGTGCGGATCCGTGCAATACTTTCGTAATTTCGTGATTAGAAACAGCATTGACGGGGAGCTCGATCAGGGTAAAAAGTACAGCTGAAATAAAGAAAAGTAGGATCTCTTGCATAAGAACGTTTCTAGAAGCTCGTCGCCCCGGGAAAGCTGGAATTTTTACTTACCGAGCTGTCCTCGTTGTAGGCACACAGCACCAACTCGTACGCGTACTCGCAGGCATCTTCCGGTGGAACAACTGCAATGCAAATGAGCAATTGAACGAGGTCATGGCAATTTTTTAGACGGAGAGAAATGTTTCAGTAAAAATTACTAAACTTTCTCGTAATGCAAGCACAGACTGTCAAAACCCGAAAAATTACCATACTTTTTAGTAAATTTTACTAAAATTTCAGGAACATTTAATAAAAAGTACGGTATAATTTTTTGGGTTTCGCCGGTCTGTGCTCGCTTTTCTAAGCAATATAGTAATTTTTACTAAAACTTTTTCTCCATGTAGGGTCTTGGTACAACGTCAGGATGTTGATACGCACCTCTGTCAACGCATTTCTTTGTGACGTCTTTCATTCTGGCTGCAATGTCTTCTACTACAAGTAAATCGATTTGATGGTTTACCTGCTTAAGTGTAATCTGACCCTGTTTATTCATCTAGGACAGAGGAAATTTTATTAAGACACGATTCAGATTATTTTATGATCTGATGTATTAGAAGTTTCAACTTACGAGTTTCAACATAATTGAAAGACACTTGAAGTAGCACATGAGATTCTTGTCCCGGGGGAAGACTCCGTTTGGCAGATTTTTGACTATGTCTTTAGTATCAAAAAAGTAAAAAAAAACGTTTTACCTTTAGAAAGCAACAGTTACTTTCATTCGCTCACCTTCCGAAACTCCAGTTTTCCCCTTGCACGACTTGCTCATCGGTTTCAGCATGTCTTTCAGTCCGTCCAAGTCCATCTTTTTCTGCGAATCATTAACGATCCCCGTAACAACGAAACCCAATCGAAAAGCCTACAAGCTACTCCCCCAACACTCACTCCGCACTCGGCGAGCTTGCACTGCATCGCGATGACGACGAGAAGGGCCGCCAGTCGAAGGTCCATCTTCATTTCGATCCCTCGCCTTTCGCCGCTGATCCTCCTCTCGGTCGCCGCCGCGAAATTCTCTCCCGGAATCCCCCGAGCGTCGGCTTTTATGCGGGGGCGACTTGTCAGCGAGTCAGCAGAAGCTCGGACGCTTTAATTACCGGGCGATTCATCCGCCGTAATGGGTGATGTGTGTGTTTTACCGGGGGGTATTTAAAGCGGTAGAAGCGGATTATTGTTCTTTGCGACGCGGACGGAGTAGGTGCTGGGCTTAATCTTCGGTTCTTGTTTCCTGGAGAGAAGATTTTCTTCGTTAAAGAAACTTATGCGGCGCGCGATGCGGTGCGCCGCGTTTTAGCGATATTTATTATTTTGGCGGAGGTTCGATGATAATATTCATTCGTTTTTATTAGCTTTAATAAAATGGTTTTTACCATCTGTATACTCACTTTTATTTCGTGATATAAAATGGTAAGTTGATGTTAGAGGAAGGGCAATTTATTATTATATTTTAGAGTGCACTTTTAAAATTGCATAAAGCAAAGTTCAAGCTCCGCAATAAGTGACGTAACTTTTATAAAA
>JAWWEM010050438.1:0-11509 GCA_035582935.1 Ormyrus thymus
ATTTCTTGGACCAAACCCTGCTACTTTTGTCTGAACCATTTTTCCGGAAAATGCGACCCTGGAAAGTTATTTAGGTGTATCCATACTTTTGGAACACCCTGTCTATATGTAACTCTACAAATATTAAACATATTTTATACGATAAAGTACAAATAGTTTATGAAAAGTTGATAAATTAATGTTATTTTTAGAAATAACATTAATTTTCCTAAAAATGTTGTGAATATTTTTAGTAACAATTAAAATTTTTTTATTTTGATGCATATATGTATTAATTATAATATGTTTTAATATTATGTAGCTTTTGGAGGCACTCCGGAGGTTTAAAAATTAAATTTGACAGAGACGAAAAGTCAAATTCAGGATTGCTGAGATGCAATTGAGAACCAGAGCAAAGAATATACATATTTACTTGAATATCTATACAGATTTCTGCATGAAAATCTATACAACGATTTGGAACAGATTTCTACGGAGATTTCTATATGGATTCCATATGGATTTAATAGGAATATTATTGATTTGGAATCCACCCAGAAATCTTCGTGGATTTCTTTATAGAAATCTATAAGAAAACCTACACCTCATAAATACCTTATCATATCAATTTATATAGACATCGTACGGTTTTTAATCTAAGTTTCTTCCTACTTGGAAACGTATATGCGAATTTTTATTTTGTTATTAAGAATTTTATTCACGCCTCTAGCCAGAGTCTATTATAAACTTTTTTAAATTAAATTGCAAAATAAAATTCTCAATAATAAAACAAATATACTTAGATTTCTACACAGATTTCTGCTTGGAAATCTATACGTCGATTTGGGTTTAATTTGCTAAAATAAAGTTGATTAGAATTAAGAGTGAATCGAATAGTGTTTAATTGCCTTTCTGAGCAGCTACGGCACGTTCACACCCACGCGTTCTCCACTGAGCTTCCTAGTTTTCCCTGTCTCAAAAGTCCTTTACAGTTTCTTTCCTACAGCTCCCCCATTCCCTTGTGCACAATTTTGCAATCCCGGCAAAATTGTCACAGACTACATTAGACTTCGTCTTAATGAACAACGGGAACGAACCCACGTTTGCAAAAGGCGAGGCAACATTGATCGTGGATCACACCTTCGTGAGTAGCACCCTTCTCAGAGGTCACTACTCGTGGGAGGTCATGGATATTTACACCGCCAGCGACCATCGAGAAATACCCTGGAATGTGTCCAGCGGCCGGAGAACCAAATGTACACCCAAGAAGATCAGCGAAATTGGCTGGAAAGCAAGCGCCTTTGATTATTACTCGTTCCGGAAAGCCTTGGGCAAATGTCCGATTAATGTTAATTGTATTATGGAGAAAGCAAATCACATCTTCACGAGAGTGAAGAAGGCTTGTGATGCCACTATGCCACATAAGCGTACAGCCAGCTGACTATCACCGGTACATTGGTGGAACAGTAAATTGGCCACGATACATAACGAGTGCATGCGAACAAGGCGACCGTCTCAGCATGGACAGAAAAAAGCCAACCACGAGGAACTGGAGAAGAAGTACAAAGAAGTGCGCCGAAAGCTAAGTAAGATCATCAAGCGCAACAAAGAAAATGCTGGGAAGAGTTCTTGAACGAAGTCGATAGTCACTCGTTGGGTAAACCATACAAATTGATAATGCCGAGACTGAGAAACTAACCAACGTCATCGCCTACGTGTCCCGAACTTCTGAAAAACATAGTGGCAAAGCTGTTTCCGCAACAGTCAGAGATCTATTTCTCAATAGAATGTAATGATGCAGAGGCAATCCCGACAGTGTCAGAGGAGCAGCTGCTGGATGCTTGTGGAAGATTCGGAAACACCAAAGCAGCAGAGACCTTGATGGAATCCTGAACATAGTACTGAAAGAGAGCATAAACACAGTGCCAGAATTATTTATGAACATGTGCAACACATGCCTGCAGGAGGAAATTTTCCCAGCCAATTGGAAACAGTAAAGACTAGCTCTTTCCCAAGGGGAAAAAGCCCTCATATGAACCCTCGTCTTACCGACCGCTTTGTGTGCTCGTCACGTTTGGAAACATATTGGAGCGAATTATCCATGGAAGGATCGAAGTCGTAGTCGAACCAAAATTGGCCGACATCCAATACGGCTGCATTGCAAGAGAAGCGATATCCGGCAAAAGGTGAAAAAAAGGCACGAACAAGTACTGCTTTGTGACAATACTAGACATAAATAATGCCTTTAATAATATCAGTCTACCATCTAAACGCCCTATGGGTTACCAACACTTACCGCACGGTATCTGACGACACCGTCGGCGTCATTGCGAGAATGCTACCATACAAGTACTAGCAGAAGAGAGAAGAATACTACGCAGTTTTAAAGGATTGACCTCGCTGAACGCAGCGGAATTAAGAAGAAATGAGAGAGACAACAGCCTATGCCGGTGGCTATTGGACTATCTTCCACTATTGGACTGATCCAATAGTGGAAGATGGACACATCTTTTGATCCCGCAGGTTGACACCTGGAGAGGTAAATTACTACCTGATCCGGATGCTTTCAGGGCACGGATGCTTTCGGGTGTATCTTCATAGATTCAATCATAAGAAGTCACCTGAGTATCCAACATACGAAGGAGTGAGTGAGAATGCCGAGCACCTATTCTTCGAGTGCCCCCGCTACAGAGAGGCGCGCAAAACATGGGAGACTGAAATTGGACGTAAAATTAAATCAATGAACCCGATAGAATCCATACTCACAACAGAGGCAGCATGGCAGGCAACAAGTTTCTACGCAGCTCTCTCAAAGTTCTCAAAGATCTAGGCTTTGCGAAAAAGAGGAGGAACAAGATGTAACGAAGGTATTGCTAGTCAAGGCTAGCAATAGCTTCGTTACACACACACATATATATATATATATAAATATATGCCGTGCGCATATTACGACGCGCTCGCGGAGAGTCGCGACCCGAGCGAGCCGCGGCGCTCTCCCTCTCCACGTGCGCTCCGGTTGCGCGTGCTAGCCTGCGCGCGTCATACGTGCTAGTTTTCCTCTCTATCTGTCAAGGTGTAACGTACTGTTGAAGACTTGATAAGCCGGGATTTTCCGCTATCAAGTCAGAGTTGATTCAGAGCTCTGATCTGGACACCGCTCTCACTAGCAGCTACCTTTCGGGACTTGTCCGAGAGGTATCAGCTGGCTTACTAGATACTCGGCGCGTATCCTCGACACCTTCCGCATCGGCTAGCGCGCGCGCGCGTAAATTCGTAACTGTTGTGAGAAAATATAAATAGCGCCGAACTTATTTTTTGTTACAGAATCGGCGCATAGCGGAGGCTCATTGTTGTTTTTTTTCATTTATTTTTTTCTTTTGTAAATATTCTTTTTACTGTATCTAAAATATAAGTTTAGTTATTTAGATAAAATACACTGAGTACACTACGTTTATTTTTTCCTCCGGCTCTCCTTAACGTTTCCCTCGATCTAGCTCGCCAAGGGAGGTGCAAGAGAAGTGATCTTGCAAGGGAAAAGTGGCGTGTACTGAACGCTCACTCGTGTAGGAGAGATTATCTCGCGAATTAAGCGAGTCTCTCTAATCGCACGTGAACTGAACGTGTGCTTAGCGGCGCAAGAGACGGTGAACTGAGCTGCCCCTCGCGCAACGGAAAACAAACCGTTACAAAGAAATAACTAAAAGAGAAGATGACGCAAAGAAAATTACGACTTTTTCAAGAAGAACAAATGTTCAGACATTTACATAGAACATGACTACGCGTAGAAAAAACGGGAAATAAGCGGCAAGGTACAAAGACAAGCCTACGAGCCAGCAATTACAGTAACTAGAAGAGCCACTATCCAAAAGGGTCCATATTATAAGGAAAAGACTTTTTGTTGCTCGAAATAGCCGCCAAAGCTTCCGTTATAAACAAAAATAAAATCAATTTTGTTTATCCCGCCGACTGAGTCGCCGGAGAGCGGGTGCTTAGCGAGAATAATTTTCTGCTCTTCCGGAATAGCGGGAATGGAGAGGGAAATATTAGTTAATAAATTGACTCCAATTCTTATAGATAAAACAACTTAAATCTATTCTCGCATTACAAAGGTCTGCTTCTATTTGACACTTACTTAATTAAAGGATTAATTTTTCGTTATTCTTTCCTAAATCTTTTTTTTTCTGCTTCCGCAATAACGAAAGAAATAAATATATATATATATATAGCGAAAGAATCTAAGAGATTCTGAAAAGGCGGTCTCGTGGTTAGAGAAACGGTTGTTATAATATTCTCTGTGCCTCTGTTCGTCTACGAAATACTACACTATTTATTTTACCTTTCGAGGAGCTTGGACCTTACAATCCGCTGCCGCTACGCTGCTCGCTGTCTGCAGTCGCTCGCCGACTCGGGTTTCGCGAATCACGCGAAAACACGCTGGATCGCGCGTGCCTACACTATACGTGGAGTCCGAGCCCCGAAAAAAAGGTGCGTACAACAGCACGCCCGACACCGCACCTTTTGATTCTTACCGCTCGCGGAAAAGAGCACCAGTATATTCAACTGATTTCCGCCACTAATCGGGACACCGGTCTCTTCACAACAAGAATTTAATTTCCGCGTGTTTGAACCGAACTGAATTTTGACAATACAAATTTCCGCGCTTCAAAAAAAATATAATCTAAATACGGATGACAAAAACTTTCGTCGATAATGATTCCGCGAGAGAAATCCCGAACCCTTGGCTAAAATGTAGTACGAGATTCCACGATTCCGCGTATCGAAAATTAATTAAATCTTAAACTAAACCTAGTCGCTTACTCTTAGCTTGGCCAGCCGGATCAAAACTGATCTTCGGCTGCCACGATCGCGATTATGTAGCCTAGCTTGAGTGCTGTTATCGCTCTGCTGATTGGTCGGTGCTGGCTTCTTCATTGGTGGCGACGCAGCGAGTTGAATCCACCGTTGAATGGGAGCGCGGCATTGGCTCGCGAGCTTCGGGAGTCGTCAATGCGTAGCAATCTCCTCTTTATCTCTCTTCGCATCGACTCGCGCCTTCGAGCGCAATCCCCGCCTCGGAGCGTCTCGGCTCGGTTCGGCGGCGTTCGGCTCCCGCTTACGTTCAAGCGTATTGCTCGTTCTTGCTTCTTTCTGCGTTGGCTTCAATTCTGCCAAACTTCTTTTGCTCTTCCACGTTGGTTTGCGGAAAGGGAAAGTCTGCCTCTTAGTTGGGCATTGTAGCTGGGGTGCCGAAGAGTATTGCTCTTCTCGTAGTGATAGGTGTGCTGTCGTCTCCGCATCTCCCCGCTCGGAGCCTTTGCCTGCCCCCGCTCTCGGGCTTCATCTCCCCGTGTGTCGTCTGCTGTCTAATTTTAAACGCCTCTTTTCTTGGTGATGTTCTGCTTGTTTAAATTTCCGCTTATTGAGAATTTCCGCTCTCGTTTTACATACAAAAAAAATATAAACAAAATAAATTAGAAAAAATTCGGTATATCTATTTCGTGCGCTCGCCTTCCGCTTATCTGCTTCGGGATTGAGTCTCGTTTCTTTTGGCCAAGCTAATTATAATTCTCGCTAGACTTTGTAGCGATTTTCAATCGTAACAGTGCTACAGGACAACGGCGCCACTCCAAAGTAATGCCTAAATGGCGGTTTCCGGAGTGGTTCAGCTATGGAGAAAAGGGTTATGGGTTTTAATGAGTAAGAATCTCACATTATCAGCAAGTGTGGTCTCTTTCTGATGTCTTTTGGCGACAGGGGTCATCGTACAAAAAAAAGAAAAAACACACACACACACATTTTTCAAAATCTATTTATTCGCATTTCTGACACCTCACAATATATTTATAATATCTTTTTACGAAGAGTCCAAAAATTACTATCGCAGAGCGTCCTCAAGAAGGAAACAAAATATTCTGGGACAATTTAAAAAAATTCCAAAAGTGCGGCTTAAAATTTAATTTTCTAAAAATACTAAAAACTACGTTTGCTAAAGAAATCACTATAAAAACATTTCATTTATTATTTTAACATTATCAAACATTTTTTTTATGTGTTATATATTATGCTTTATTGATTTTCAATAATTTGACAAAAGAATTTCAATTTTGAAAATTTGAATAAGCGCGCTCGTCGTGTTCCTCGTGCATTGACGTCCTCGTTACTTTGTAACCCGCAAATATGCCGTCAATAAATATTTGTTTCCCACCTACTTCGGACCTTTTTATTTCACTGACTCTTCCCAGAGACAATTTCCAGAGCTGGCACGCCGATCGGCTACTAGTTTCTGAGAAATAGAAGTGTAACGAACGATACAATTTTCGCTCTTTTTCTTAGCCACCACGTATTCATAAATTGAACTTTTGTTAGGTTGTTGTAGATCCTGAGGAGAGGGCACGAGAGCACTAAATGCGTTCATGTCTTCGTTCGAGATAGCCGTCGAAGTATTGTCTGACCCCAAAATTCGTGGGCTGGTGACCCGCTGTTTGTGCCTTTGATTTTCTTTATTAGTGCAATAGTTTGTGCAATATTTTTATTTTATTTTTATTTTTATTTTATTAACCTGACGCAAATTGTTTTATTTGTTTTTACGATTACTATGTGCGAATTTTAATATGCTCACTATATTAAGAATTTTTGTACTTTGTTACAAATGAATATCTATCTATCTATCTCTCTCTTTCTCTCTCTTGTACAATCATTTCTCGACGCCTGCAATCTAGAACCACTGCCGTTCAAACCTACGCATCGCGTTAATAGCAGTCAGTCTACCATCGACTATGTTTGCGCCGACATTCCAAACAAGGTTCGCTCGCTTGACCAGGAGCACTTATCGTTTTACTCCACAGCACGCATCGCCCCGGAAAGTGGATTTTTCTTCAAGCATACCACCACGGAAGACGTGCTCTCATCCATGATGCGTATGCCTTCCAAGGATCACGGCCCTGACTCTTACTGATGAGCTTACTTACGATTTTGTACCCTCTCATGACATCTTTGACTGTTTGTAACAGACTGGCATTTTTCCGCACGCATGGAAAGGCGCTGTAGTCTTACAGCTTTCCAAGCGCATCCCGCCGATGGAAGCCAGCAACCTTCGCCCAATTAGCATATTATGCGCATCAACGAAGGTTTTGGAAGCAGTAGCTCATCAACAAATTGCAGAATTCATCATAGAACAGAGCATCCTTGACGAGCGACAATCTGGTTCTCGCAAGGCGCACAGCACTCAAACCGAACTTATTTCTATGTTTGATGACTTTTCTCGTGCGTTTGACATGGTCAACACCGAACTTCTCTACGTAAAGTTGCAGTCTGTCGAATTCTGCAATGCAGCGGACTCCTGAATTCACAGCTTTCTTACGGAAAGGAGTCAAATAGTCCCCACTAACGCAGTTGTCTCTTCAAACCTCTTAGCCAGGCTTGCATGCATTCCTCAGGGTAATCTCAACGGACCTTGTATCTTCTCTCTGTTCATTATTGCTGCTCCTGCAGCCTTGGAGCACTGCAAGCATCATCTTTATGCAGATGACTTCACCATTTATCGTCGCTCTTACTTTAGAAAGCTGCATGAAAACATCAAGCTGATTAACGGGGATCTGGTGAGTCTAGCCGACTACCAACGGCTTAGCCATCAATACCAAAAAGACTCACGCTATCTTGTTTGGCTCTCGGGGTTTTATGAGTCGACTCAGAGCACTCGATTTACTTCAACTGACGATCAACGGTACCGGCATCAGTATCGCCAACACCGTCAAAGTACTAGGCCTAGCCCTTGATAGCACTCTTTCGTGGGCCCCTCACTGCTCACTAACAGCACGGAAATGTTTCACCGCCTTCTCACGGCTTCATAAATGCAGCGACTTTATCCCGCGCTCCTGCAAGCTCACGCTTATCAAATCGCTCTTCTTCTCGCATCTCGACTAATGCGCTCCCCTTCTGCTTGATCTCTCCAATGAGCTCTGTACCAGACTACAGCGATACATGAACGCAGGGGTGAGGTTCGTAACAGGCTCTCCGAGATCTCCGCGCATTACACCTGACCTTGTTGCACTCGACATCTTCTCTTTCACGGCTAGATGCGATTACTTATGCCTGTGCTTACTCGCCAAAATCATCGACAATGCAGAACCGTAGTACGTCGCTACTCACCTGGCATTTAGACCGAGCGACAAGCCAGGTTCCAAACGCTGCTCTGACATGGACCTGCACATCGCGCACGCGAACACATCTTAGGAGAACCACGGCTCTGGAATGAGTTACCGCACTGCCTACGTTCGGCCTTCAACAGGCCATGCTTTAAGACTGCTCTGAGGGCTCATATGCGAGAACTAGTATTACCGAAAGCCACCGGCTAGCATGGACACCGCGCACTTACTTGCTTGCTTGCGACGCACTTGATTGTATTTTTTTTTTTTTTTTGTTCTATTCAAACTCGTTGTTACACGGGTTATACCCGCTTTTTAATCTATTTTCGTTACTTGTTCGGACTATGTAGGACCTTGAGTCCTTAGTCCCTAATAAACTATATCTATCTATCTATCTATCTCGCGCACACGTTCACGGTCGCTGTGTGGCCGCCTCGCAGCTGCCGCTCTCACGGCACTCATTATATTATATGTCCTTAATAACAACATAATAACAAAATAATAAATGCATTGTTAATATACAAAATATTAAAATATTTTGGTATTAACAAAATTCATGAGATAGATTTTTATAACTTTAGTCTTCCGAATTTTTAACTTAGACCGTTTAAACAGAAATAAAATGTATTTAAAAAATAGATTAATTTTGCAGTCACTGTTGATAATTTAAATATATATTGTTTAAATGCATTTTAAGGTGGAGACAGTTGGTGATAAATATATGGCTGTAAGCGGATTACCTGAACCGTGTCGCTGTCATGCTCGCTGTATTGCTCGTCTTGCTTTAGATATGATGGATCTTGCCCGAGATGAAGTACAGATGGATGGACAACCGGTGGTGAGTTGTTCGTTATCATTAAATTTCGATATACAGTAGTTTCTATTATATTTAAATATTTGATATTGTTTCATTAATATTGTTGCTAAAACGTCAAGCATTCTTAAAAATTGGTATTACTAACATGAAAGTTAACAATGCACCTAAGGGGAGTTAGCTTATAATTTACATTGCAATTGCACATTATGGGATCATTAAAACTTTATAAATATGCTCTTACTAGTAGATCTTGTGTGATATGTAATGCTGTAGACAATGTGCACAGGCTCTCAATCATTTGTAGGGAACCGCTGTAAGAAATTACTCCGGGGAGAGGACCTGGACGTTTGCCATCGGGACACACTACTGACTTAAATTAAAAATGTATTTACTTACCTTCGGGGGAAGTCGACCCAGATTTCCTCGGCGAATTTCGTGATCCTACCCCAGTTCTCCTCGTTGGAGAGCATGCCTGGGACGATACCTTGTAACGTTTAAAACACGGTTGCGCAAGGAAGAGTTCAATGCACTGACTCTCGCGCCGCTAGGAAAAACCGCAGCACATGATCAGCTTTCGTGTGCATATGAGAATGTCGCTCAATCCGAAAGATTTTCTCTCCTAACCGGACGACGTACAATGCACGCCACCTTTTCCCAGCGAGATCAATTCTCTCGCACATCCCCCTACGCGTACTAAACGAGGAGATTAAAGGAAAGAGAGGGTTGCACGAAAATAGTACATTCAGTGAGTTAAAAAAAAAACTATAACTATATTTAAGAAAACAATAATATAAAAAAACTTAAACAAAATAATAACTGCCGCTATTTTCCGACTCTGAAACAAATAAAAAGATAAACAAAATGTAGCTACTAGCGATAATATTAAACGCCTTAGCGCTTCGCGGTTATGCGCGCTTGCTGGTCTTCGAAAGAAGGTCTAGGCCGAGGAACGAGACGCAAAGATCACCTGGGGCCTTTCGGTCAGGACTCGAAAGGCTCAGCTGTTAGGGAGAGCCAACTCGGTTCAAAGCTCCAAGTAAAACTCTGCCTTGACATCAGAAAATCCCCGCTTATCAAGACTCGGAAAGTACGTTAGGGAAAATGGATAGGTATAGGGTTGAGGTAAGGAGTGGCTAGCACGCGAGTCGCGCGCAGACTAGCACGCGTAACCCGTAGCAACGGCTGAGCGGGAGAGGGGGAGCACCGCGGCTCACACGCGTTGCGACTCTCTCCGCGGGCGTTTCACAGTTCACGCACAGACATACAGCTATATAAACGTAACAAAGCTGTTGCTAGCCTTTACTAGCAATTCCCTCGTTACACCCCCCCCCCCTTATAGAGAGTGCAGCTCGCAGAATACAAAATAAAAAAAAATCTTACTTCCTCGGTGGCATAAAGCAAGGATTTACTTCCTTATCGAAGCTTATTCGCCATGAATATCCACCCCACACCGTACGAAACAGGCGACAACTCTGCGGTACGCTCACCTCTGGCCCGAACGGAATCTGGATGACACGCCGCAGGGCCAGAGGGGCTGCTGATGACGACGGTAGTGGTGGTGGTGCATCATCCGGGTTGGAGCGGCTGGTGATGCGGGCGGCGGCTCTCCATTTCAAAACCAAGCCCTTCTTGGGAACCAGAGGAAGTTGCAGCGATCCCAATTCCTCCAGCACGGCTTTTAGTGTGAGGATATCATCGGGTGCGTCGACCGTCACTCCTTCCGGCACGTACGGGACAGAAGGTCGGACCGTTGTTGCGTCCAACAGCTCGTCAGCGTCTCGAGGTAGTGGCCCTTTGCCTTCTAGCCACTTCTCAAAATTTTCGACAAAATCACGACCCACAGTACCTGTATGCTGCTCAATACACAACTGAGCTCTCAACAATCACAATTTTCGAAATCGCTAGTGCTGAGGGAAATGAACTTGACTGGTTTACATTTCGAGTTCAAAACCCTTTACAGTTTTGTTTACTTCTAGAGTTCAATCATCTATCTACTATTTACATTTAGGATTCAATCCTCTTTCTACGCACGCATCTCTTATTTTCGTACTCTCTATTTAATTTCTATGTACAAGTATAAATTATTTCCTTACAGCCTAAAGCGCATTACCACTTATGTACAAACTTATTTTAACCCACTATTTTAAACACATTTCAACAAAAAAAAAAAAATTTCACCGCAATTACATAAATTTTCTAACACATTACAAATTTACTTAAGGGGGTTCTATACCCATCGTTGACGTGGTTTTAAATGACTTGTAAAAAAGAAATTTAAATTAATATTAGTTTATACTATCTATATATTAAAAATATAGCTCATTTTGACTCAAATGCGCCGAGACAAAAGTTTGTAGGTCCATTTTTTTCAGAGATATTTCAATCTCCAATTTTTTCCTTTGACGTTAACTCCAGTTTGAACCATTTGATGGATTGGCATGAAACAGGGCTTAAAATTTTTGTTTTTAATGTCATTTAGGGCCAAATCTCTAAAATAGTGGAATTTTTTTGATTTAGTATTTTTAAATCAAGAAAAACTGAAAAATTTTCTTAAAATTTTGAAATTTTA
>JAWWEM010050440.1:0-11499 GCA_035582935.1 Ormyrus thymus
GCTTGGTACCGCTCCTTTTATTCTTGGAAAGAGCGCCCTCATCCCTCGCGGATCGTGCGCTAATTACGTACTATTTGTTATATTTGAATTTGATCCGGCGTGGGCCTTTCAAGACTCGTTACACGTTACGTAATCTCGTTTTTATTCTTTAAGCAGTCGAATTTATGAGGATATTGAATGGCTTTAAACATCCGCTCATAACACCCGAAACCTCTATTCACTACTTTAAGAAAACTTTTTTATTACTTTGAAAATACACCTCCCACTCTACACTCTTCGAGAACGTACTCAAACTGGATAAAAGGAGGCCCGATTCGGCCTGCACACTCAGTCGCAATCAAAGCTCCAAACCGTACTACTTGTCGCAGCAGTATTAATAATTTGTAAAATGGAAAACAAGACGAATACACAGCGCTATAATAAAAGTGCATTCACCTCACTGCCAAACTTGCTAGTTGCCACTACGTACGTACGCGATCAGCAAGTCAAATAGCAAGAAAATACTTGTTGGTTTGGAATACAGTAATAAATCGTACAAACCCGCTGTTAAGCTCTGCTAAAACTAAAGTATTATAAAAAGGTTTTCATGCACGCTTTGATATTCATTCTTATTTGGAGTCTCGCCGCTTGCACATTGTAAGGATAATGGAGCAATCAGAGAGCGGATGTTCGAGGGGCGGTGATGAAGAATATAAGCGTCTTGCCCAAGACAAATCATCGCTACACAAGGGCTATCAAAACCCTGCATATCAAGAGTCAAAAAGAGATGCAATGTCGTATTCTTCGAAAGATGCAAACAGTAAAGATTCAAAATCCTCGACAAAAAAAGATTATTTATTAAACACAACGTGTTTCGGCCATTTAAGCCCAAATAACAAACTAGCATTTGTATTTCGCCCCTCTTACAATATTACGCGAATCAAGCGCGAGTCTAAAATCAAGCTAGGTGCGCGGCATGAGGAGACTCGTCACTCTGGCTCATGGCGCCGTTGAAATTAGAAGCTTGGCTCCGCGCTCACTCTTTGCGTATTGCTGCAGTTAGTTTAGAATGTAAAATCTGTTGCTGTAAATAGGAAGTGTTTGTAAACTGTACCGCAAATAAATATAGTCTAATGTTTGCGGTAAGCATTTTCTTTTAATGTACCCTCCACTCTTCTCACTCGCAATTCCGATCGGGACACTCGATTTTTCGAGCCAGCGAACGTTCATATGAGAAGCGCTATTCGGCAAAACGTTCCTCGTCAACATAGCTTCACCATAATTTCTGGTTCTTCGAGCCGTATGCTATCGATCATAAAAGTATTGCTCATGAGTTCCCTCGAATTGTGAGAGAGAGAGAGAGAGAGAAAGAGTGGTAGAGAAAGTGCAAAAACTGTGCCGTGCTGGTGCTGAAAACAGTTCAAATTCAACCGTTGGACGAGTCCCCTTTCAAGAGTCTTCGACCGATCACGACGCCATCTTTGCGCTGATCAGCGGTCGAGACGTCGAGCGAGCTTGGAGTGAGCAGCAGATCTTCAGTCTACTCCCAGCAACTTCGTTGGATATTTCGATCAGCAAGGTAGCAAATTCACCAGCACAGCGTACAACTCGGATCCCGAGCCGCTGTTTTCGGCTGCGACCTTGACTGCGCCAGCTCGCTTGCTTCCAGCACCGTACCATCTCAGAGTCGCGCAAACGTGATCGTGTCTTCGGACCGCAGGAGCACCGACGTACATGGAAGACCATCAGAAGGCTCGACTCACTTGCAGTGGCTCGCATTAGCCAACTCTAAGCTTCAGTATCCAGGTGAAATCGTTCATTCTTTCGAGACAGTAAGCACTTCAACAAACGAAAACCCGCCATGACCGAGAGTTTCTAACCTTCGATTGTCCAAAAGCAACGGAAATTCATGAACATTTCGTTTGATTTTACCGATGCAAAGAGCTTTTTCGTTTCAATAAATTCATGTGAAACAAGCAATTTTAAAAGAGTTTCAAAGGAAAGTCGCTTCTAAGTCTCAATGTACATAAAATAATGTAAATATAGCTGTATACGTATTTAAGTGCTTGTGTTCAACTCTCTAGCCTCGCAGTGACAAATTCGGTTATGGCAATTTCGACCTTCGATTCAAGCGAGCTCTCAATTGTAAACATTTTTTCTTTTCAAGCAATTTCGCTCTCTTCAAGCTTCATAAGCTGAATAAAATTCTAGTGCTGAGGCCCTACGTTCGTTTCGTTTACAAGTTTTCTCATCTAATTCTCATTTGTGTAGAACAAAAATGACTGAGCTGGAAACTGGATATGTGGATCAAATCAACCTTGCTGAGACTATCATTGATACGCACCTTCTCACAACGGATACAGCAGCGACTGCCCTGTACAATGAACATTAATGGTCTGTTTGACTCGACGTACTGGAGGAGAATTGGAGATCCTTCAAAACCAATCACCTGGTCTTGCAGAGATTCGCAGCAACGAACCAAGACCGTGAGTACTTCAAGAAGAGACTGTATCACCGGACCATAGAGAGATACCTTGATACCAAGGCACATATATTAGGGAAACTGAAGGCTGTCAAACTCCCTGATAAGCCTTCGTTGAATGCACATTCACATGTGCCACACCCAAGGAGTTCACAAACTGCGTCTGAGGCCATCAAGCTTCCCAAATTTAAAGGTCTCCAAGTTGACTGGGAAACGTTTAAGGAGCAATTTACAGTTTTAGTTATTGAAGATGCTAACATGCCTCCAATTGTGAAATTCCAACGCTTGCTAAATTGTTTGGAAGATGAGGCGCAAAGAAT
Organism: Ormyrus thymus; assembly: GCA_035582935.1. Taxonomy (NCBI): domain Eukaryota; kingdom Metazoa; phylum Arthropoda; class Insecta; order Hymenoptera; family Ormyridae; genus Ormyrus; species Ormyrus thymus. Next base: position 2,782 of record JAWWEM010050440.1, read on the forward strand.
GGTTCAAGGAATCAAATTGGTAGCTTATAACTTTGCAACTGCATGGACTGCTCTGAACGTGCCTCTATCTAATAAGGAATCGACTGCACACCTCAGTCTGCTGTTAAGCACTGTCACAGAAAGCATCAACAATTTCACGGCTCTTGGCAGACCAGTTCAACTTTGGGACGATATGCTCAACTTCTTCATCACTAACAAGCTGTCTGAAAGGACTCGCATGGATTGGATCAAGTACATCGCCGCGGAAAAACTGGGTGACTTTCCTACTCATAAGCAGCTCGAAACGTTTCTAGAGCAGTGAATCCGCTTATTGGAATTGGCGCAGTCTAGCATCGAACCAAATTCAAATAAGCTGCAATCGACGAACAGTAATGAATGACTCAAACAGAGAGCGCCGAAACATCATGGAAAAGCTTCATCTACGGATCGTATCGTAATGGTTCAAGGAAAGGCAAGATAAGGAAATCTCCTATTTGTTCGTACTGCAAGGGCAATCACCTTGTGGCCTTTTGCTCAAGTTTTGTACAACTATCAAGTCAGGAAAAGAAAAAGTTCATAGACACAAACAATTTGTGTTCCAATTGCCTTAACTTGCCCCCTATAGAGAGATGCTATTCTACCGGAAGATGTCGTCAGTGCGGCGAAAAACACCACTTTAAACTTCACGAACTGCACTCAAGTTCGAATACAGATGGTGCTCAATCAGGCAGCAGTATCCTGTCGACAGCCAAGAACAGAAGTAGCATCTTCACTCAAGTCTCAAATGTTTACTGTACTATGGAACAGAACAGTGAAACAATGCAAGTACCTAGGTCGCTACTTGTCAGGCGAAAAGGATTTTTGGCAACAGCGATCCTCACCTTTCGTTCTCTCCGAGGTCACCGGATAAGAGAACGCGCTCTCTTAGATACTTGTTCTGAGGACTCGTTTTTCAGCGAACACATGGTTCAGACGGCCTCAGTCATATGCTACGGCGTCGGCGAAAGAACAACTTCAATGGCTCATGCTCTCAGCATAGCCCACCTATATTTGGAAACATTCCCCGAATTTTTATTGGAGGTTTCTGGGCTGGTTCTAAAAAGGGTTGCTGGCAACACACCATACAAGCGGCTTGATACGGCTGCTTGGCATCATCTCAACGAGTTGAACTTGACTGATCCTGCTTTCAACGTTCCCGCACGAGTGGATTGCATCCTCGGCACCGAGGTCTTCGCCGCGATTCTTCGCAACCGCATCAAGAAAGGGCTACCTGACCAGCGAGCTGCCCTTGAGACCGTCTTCGGCTGGGTTGTCTTTGGAGCAGAGCCAGCTGTTTCGAAACGTAGCTCTCCTACCCACACTGTCACAGTCAGTGCAGAGGCTGCTGGGCTACTACAATCCCTCACCAAGTTTTGGGAGATAGAAGGAGTTCCTTCTGCCCCTTGCATGTCTCCGGAGGAACAGACTTGCTATGAACACTTCAAGGAAACACTTCAAAAATTCGGAGGGTTGGTTTTGTGGCTTCCATTCAAGGAACCTCCGTCGCTTTCCGACTCCAAAGTTGTTGCGGAAGCCTGCCTAAATCGCCAGCTGCGTCGCTTCAATAAAACCCCTCCAATTGGAGTACTTTACTCAGCATTTATGCAGGAATATGCTGATTTACAGCACATGCAGCTAGTCCCTCGACATAAGGCAAACAACGCAAATTCGTATTACATTTCGCACCATTGCGTGTTCAAACGTGATAACGGAAAGATTCGCGTTGTCTTCAACGCATCGTAATCGTTCTCAAACGGGAAATCGCTCAATTCATTTCTACATATTGGGCCAAAACTGCAAGAAGATGTCCTCATCATTATGTTGCGTTGGACATTTTTCCGGATTGTATTCACTTGCGACGTCGTTAAGATGTTTCGCCAATTCCTCATTCATCAAGAGGATCGAGATTGGCAACGCATTCTTTGGCGTCCGTCCTTCAATGACGACCTGTAAGTTTACCGGCTGAACACGGTGACGTATGGCGAAGGATGCGCTCCTTTTCAATCCAATGCCTGCATGCTGCAGCTTGCTGACGACGGTGAGGCAAAATTTCCAAAAGCCGCAGCGGCCTTGCGTTAGGGTCGGTATGCGGATGACTTCTACACTGTAGAGGACTCCATAGAGGCTGCGTGTGAATCACGCGATCAATTAACTCAGCTGCTGTCTTCTGCTGTCATGAAAGCTGGCCAATGGGCAGCCAATAGAGAGGAAATTCTTCCAAGGGTGCAGGTGTCGGACTCACAAGTAGTCATAAACGTCCCACAAGAGCAAGGGGTTATTTCGACTCTGGGCCTCCGTTGGCTACCGCCTGAAGATGTGTTTAGTTTCAAGGTCTCAGCTTCGCCGACACTACCCAAGGTCATCTCAAAGCGATTTCTTCTGTCGGAAATCTCAAAACTTTACGATCCATTAGGATTTCTAAGTCCCGTTGTAACGAGAGGGAAAATACTCTTACAGAGTTTATGGTTGCTGAAACTAGGATGGAACGATCCTGTGCCGGCAGAAATTCAAGAAGCATGGACGCTTTTCTACAATAAACTGCTAGACCTCGAATGTTTAAAAATTCAACGTTGGCTCGGCACTTTTTCATTTTCGGGGTGGGACTGTTTTTGTGACGCCTCGAAACGCGCCTATGCAACAGTGCTATATGTTGTCACATCGACAGGAGAGGCGTTTAGCGCAAAGCTATTGGTTGCAAAATCAAAAGTAGCGCCAATAAAAATTATAAGTGTGCCAAAGCTTGATTTGTGCTCCGCGCCTCTTCTTACCAAGTTAGTTTCGTACGTGCTAATCTACTTAAAGTGAGAACCTTTACGCGTATTTTGTTGGAGCGACTCAAAGGTTGTCATTGCTTGGCTGTAGTCACACCCTTCACGGTGTGAAGGCTTTCGTCGCGAACCGCGTTAGCAATATTTCAGCGTTTCTTCCTAATAACACCATCTGGGGATATGTATCTACCTTAGAAAACCCGGCAGATCTCCCTACGCGAGGACTCACTCCTCTTAAATTAAAGGAATCTTCGTTGTGGTGGCACGGGCCAACCTGGCTTACAAAACCCTCTTCGCAATGGCCACAAAATACAAAACAATTTTCAAGCAACGAGGAGAGTTCCCCAGATGAGACGCACATTTTCGTTTCGCAAGAATCAGTGTTCATGACCTGGATGGAAAGTTTTTCTTTTATCGATAAAATCACTCGGATTTTAGCCTTCATTCATCGTTGGCGAATCAATGCAACATTACCTCGCGCTTAACGTCGAGTTCGAGGTATCTGCGCCTCAGAACTCAAGGCCGGTACCGTTTACTTGCTAAGGATCGTGCAGAAAACTTACTTTCGAAATTCAATGTTTAGTTCAAGGTCGAAAAATTCCATCTAACAGTATAGTTCTCAGACTTTCGACGCTAGACTGTAATGGCTTGATGCGTGTAGGAGGTCGGCTCCAAAATTCGTTTTTGACGCAGTATGAAAAACCCAATAGTATTGCCAACTCATAATCATGCCTCAAGACTTTTAGTCGCACAAGCTCACATGAAGACACTAGACGGAGGACCTGGTGTTGTGCAAAGTCACTTGAGCCGTCGATTTTGGCTCGTTAAAGGACGCAACTATCTCCGGAAAATTGTTTACGATTGCGCTAACTGTGCTCGCTACAGTGGTGCAGTTGTTCAGCAGCAAATGGCTCCCTTACCGTCTGTACGAACAAGACGACCGGCACGACCTTTCACGTCTACAGGAGTTGATTACGCCGGCCCTTTTCTTATTCGTTGTACGCCTGGTCGTGGCCAAAGAGCGTACAAGGCATATGTAGCAATTTTCGTTTGCGTGGTTACCCGAGCAGCACACATCGAGGTAGTGTCAAATCTTACTACCGCAGCATTTCTCGCTGCATTTCGACGATTTGTTGCTCGTCGCGGCTTGCCTCACACCATGCATTCCGATAATGGTACTGCATTCAAAGGCGCGGACAAAGAACTTCATCAGCCATTTCGCCAGACGTCTTCGTTTAACGAGGAAGTCGCAGCTGTTATTGTTAAGGATGAAGTTACGTGGTCGTTTATTCCTCCTCACGCTCCCCATTTCGGAGGGCTTTGGAAGACAAATGTTCGCTCTTTTAAGAATCTTTATCTTTATCGCGTCATCGGCAACAATAAGTTGACATATGAGGAGTTTTCGACTCTCTCATGCACAATTGAAGCGTACCTCAACTCTCGACCGCTCAGTCCCCTTAGCTGTAACAAAGAGGACCTCGCAGCGCTTACGCCTGTTCACTTTTTGATCGGAGCTGCGCTCACATCGGCTCCAGAGCTCTTTGATGACACTAACGAGATGGTTTCAGCTCACTCCAGATAGTACCTACTTTCGCTAATGAAGAATCACTTTCGGAAGCGCTGGAAGACCGAATTTCTTTCGCAATGCAGCAGCGTTCTTAATGGCTGTATCCGAACCAGACCTACAAGGTTGGTGTTCTTCTTTCTTTCATAACTTCTTTATTCTTAGATAAATAATTTTGCGCTTCGAATTGCTTATTATTTTACTTTGTTTCGACTTTTAATACTAGTGTTAACCCGACAAAAGCCAAGACTGCCTTTCGTGGTGGGCGGTATGTTGCGGCCATTTGAGCCCAAATAACAAACTAGCATTTGTATTTCGCGCCTCTTACAATATTACGCGAATCAAGCGCGAGTCTCAAATCAAGCTAGGTGCGCGGCATGAGGGGACTCGTCACTCTCGCTCATGGCGCCGTTGAAATTAGAAGCGTGGCTCCGCGCTCACTCTTTGCGTATTACTGCAGTTAGTTTAGAATTTAAAATCTGTTATTGTAAATAGGAAGTGTTTGTAAACTGTACCGCAAATAAATACAGTCTAATGTTTTCGGTAAGCATTTTCTTTTAATTCACCCTCCACTCTCCTTACTCACAATTCCGTTCGGGACACTCGATTTTTCGAGCCAGCAAACGTTCATGTGAGAAGCGCCATTCAGCAAAACGTTCCTCGTCAACATAGCTTCACCACTATGTATAACAAACAAAAAGGTTTTGAAAAACTGTAAATAAAAATATTCATAACACATATATACCATATTTTCATTTTTTGCTACCTGCTGCCTTCCTTTTCCTACCTGCCCGTCCGCCTGCCTGCCTGCCTGCCTGCCTGTCTAGGCTAAGCTCTCTCTCGTGAAAAATCTGGCCGGGCGTTCGGAAGCGTTCGGGATAGCTCGGATCTTTTTGCCCCCTCTCTCCCTAGCTATAGTCGACATAGCGCAGTGCATACACGGCATCGGCTCTTCTACCCGTTTTCCTACTTTCCCTAACTGCTCTCTGGTCCAAATTTCTCTCAGCCCACTACCAGTTTCCTTATACCTATCAGACTAGGCTAAGCTTCCCTCGAGAAATCTGATGGTGGGGGAGCGCACGGCGTGTTTTGGGGCCGTTCGGCAGTGACGTAATGGGTGCGCTTTCTCTCTCTTTCTCTCTCTCTCACTCTGGTGGGGAGCGCTCAGGATGTTTCCAGCCTTCTCGCCTCTCCGCAGTTGCCGACATGGCGCTGAGCTGTGACGTCATCGGGGAATGCGCTCACTCTCTCATTCCATGTAGCTGTCAAGACTTGACGACTCCGGAGTGTGCGCTCTCTCCATGTAGCTGCTATGACGCGAGCCGATGACGTCATCGAGGCTGGGCTTCTCTCTCTCTCTCTCTCTCTTTCTCTCTCTCTCTCTCTCTTGGAGTATTGGTATGGCGCAAGCCGGGGTTGTGCTCTTTGAAAGTACTGGTATACCGCGAGACAGTGACATCACCGACACCGCAGTAGCATCGACCCTTTTTTTATTGTTATAAACATATGTTAATGGCTTTTTAATTGCCTGTTTACAATAACAAGTAATAAAAAACCATGTTAACGTGTTTGTAATTGCTTGTTTATATATAAACAATGCTACTGTATTAGTGTATATGTAAATAAGTAATTAAATTAATTGACTGTTTGTGTACTGATTCAGTAGCAGTGTTTTCGCAAACAATCAATTAATTTAATTACTTATTTACATATACATTAATAAAGTAGCATTGTTTATATATAAACAAGCAATTAAAAACATATTAACATGGGTTTTATTACTTGTTCTTGTAAACAAAGCAATTAAAAACCCATTAACCCGTGTTTATATAAACACAAAGGGACCCTCTGCTACTGTGACGCCAGTGGCGTCATTATTTACGTCTCGGTATACCAGTACTATTATTACTCTCGCAGCCTTCACTGCAGAATAACTAAGCCCCTTTTTTTTAACACTACCTAACCCAGATGCTTTCACGGCACGGGTGCTTTCGGGTGTATCTTTATAGATGTAAACATGAGGATTCGCCAGAGTGCCCAACATTCGAAGGAGTCGGTGTATTTTTCAAGTACTCGCACTACAGTAAGGTGCGGAGAACATGTGAGGCTGAAATTGGACGGAAAATTATACCAGAGAATGTCAGCAGCTGCATGGTAGGTAACAAGTTCCTACGCAGCTTGAAGTTCTCAAAGATCTACGCTGCGTGGAACAGAAGAGGAACAAGAAATAACAGAAAAATAGGATGCCGCAAAGGAAATTACGACTTTGACAAGGAAGAGCAAATGGTACACATATGTACATAGAAGATGACTGCGAGTCAAAACACCGGAAAATACGCTCCAAGATACGGTGGCAAAGCTACGAGTCTGCAAATACAATGGCCAGAAGAGCCATCATCCAAGAGGGTCCGGATGACAGGGCAATGTCGCCATCCCGAAGTAAAGCCTAACAGCAGTTTCCGGGGTGGCTAAGCTATGGAGAAAAGGGTTATTGTGAGTCCAACACTATCAGAAAGTGCGGTCTCTTGCTGGAATCTATTGTTGGCAGGGGTCGTCAGCCGATCGGCGCGTTTCTTCTTTGGCCGCGCGGGTTGACGAAGATTTCCCATATTCCTTCGTTAAAAAAAAAGTCCATACAGCCATACAGATACTTCTCAAAAACCATTGATTCTTGTTCCTGCCACTGTAAAATACAATTATAATAGGTTTTTAGAACAACTCCAAAAATTACTATCACAAAGTTTCCTCTAGGAGGAAGCAAAATAAAGAAATATTAATTTAATTCTCTAGTTTAATTTTGGAGATGAAAAAACTATATAAAGATTATAAATTATTTATTATTCTATTTTTTTCACATTTTGTGTTATTCTCTTATGAACGCTACATGGTCAGGAAATAATATTAAAAATTTTTATAAAATAAAATTTATTCCATACCAGATATTAGACTAGCAATAACAAGTGGAAGAATCATCAACTTTAGAAGTCTCATAAATAATTCTCCTGGATAACTGATGAGCATTACTGCGTCTCCACCGAACCCCAACGGTCTAAGGCCAAACCCTATATGAACACATCGGATTAAGAAAATATTTGAGCAGATTTATGAAATGAAAATTAATTTAAATTCATTATAATGTTAGAAAATATATTACTTATTAGACTCCCTATTAATAATTTTGTTCTTACTCAATTTTAGAACATAGACTTGAACGCTCTATTAGACTATTTGTTATTAATTAGTTACGTACAATTTATCAGTTTCCTGATAGAAATAAGACACGTACATAACTGTATTTGAAGTTATGTATCTTTATATTTATTCTATCATTTTGCTTTACTATAGGGAAACCTTTATATGGCTAAAAAAATCTTTAAGTTATTACGTAATAAGCACTTTTTCAGACGCAGAAAGTCTAAAGAAAGTTACTAGGAGTGTTTCCGGATCGCTGATTCAGAATCTAAGGTCAGTATTCAATTTTAAGGTTAAATAAAACGAAATATTTCAAAAGTTGGATATCCCATTTGAAATTCTAAAGTTGACCTTTGAATGACCTTGAAAGTGAAGTTTAAGGTCAATTTCAAGGGTATCGCAGAATCGCCTACGCGAAATTTTACATTTATACAGATTACTTTTCTATGAAGTCAGTATTTTCGGATGTAAGGAGGACCCGTTATTTTGACCTTCATATGACCTAAACCGTGCCCTCAAAATCAAAGTCAAAGCCATATCCAGATTTACAATTTTCCGCTCTTTCCATCTGTGGCGTCAAAAGTAAGAGTTCCGATTTAAAATTTTAAATTTAACCTTCAAATGAATTTGAAGGTCAAATTCAAATTCAAGGTCGCTCATCGTTCACACGAAACCTTGCAACTTTTGTATTTATCGTTTTTTCCTCTGGTCGATACTTTCTATAATAGAGGGAGAGGATTTCCGATACTCTTTGAAAATTTAGCATATGTATGAACGTATGTACATACATATGTTACTCCCCATAACTACTTTGAAACGAAACCACGGATCTGTTCCAAATTTTGCAGACAAGATGAATTGAATTATTTAAGGGGGTTATATACCCATTTTTTTAACCTGTTTAATCACCTGTAAAAAAAAAATTTTAGTCAGCAATAAATTATACTATTAACATAATGAAAATATAGCTTATTCTTAATCAAATGAGCCCAGACAGAGGTCTGTAGGCCCATTTGATTCAGAGATATAGCTATCTCAAATTTTTTCCTTTGGCGTCAAATCCTGCTTGAACCAATTGATGGATTTGCATAAAACAGGACTTAAAATCTTTGTTTTTTATGTCATTTAGGGCCAACGCTATTTGCTAGTGCAATTTTTTTGATTTAGTATTTTTAA